>VJOZ01032353.1:21693-38400 GCA_009801055.1 Stichopus horrens
AAACAGCTAGCTATATCCTTGCACACAATACAGACACTCTTAAATCATTTAAAGTTACCCTGGGTGGGGGGTAAGTGTGAGAGAAGACAAAGTCAGACGAGGGTTCTACCAGGTTGTCCCCACCAATAATATAAAATTAAAAGTCTGAAACAAATGGACATACTGTATTTTGATGGAATCATAGCAATGATATTATATCTACAAACCAATAAGTAATGGACTCATTGTCCTGCCAACAAGACAACTGTTGGAAACATAATCACAAAAAGTTTGGACAATTATGTAAATCATTTCAAAACTTACTTAAGCTTCTCTCCTGCACAGCTGGTTCATTCTGTGGCATATCAGGATAACTTGCATGTTGAGGAACTTTATCACCAAGGTAACTTCTTCTCCTTTTCAGTACCACAGAAGAAGAGACAGACATACAAATGGTTAATTAATTATTAAACTGTGACATGAATCTTGCTAGAACATAGATCAAGCAATATGACTGTTGAAAGAAATGACTTTGCACTGACTTTGAGAGTATAAACTGGGGCAAAAGAAATTCTTTCTTTCATTGCTGAAATTTGTAAGATAAATGGGTTCATGGTTATCATGGTTTCTGTCAAAGTCAATTTGGTTTAAAACAATTATTAAAGTACGTACTTAGAGTGTTTGAAAAAATAGGTAGCTTGTATCCAACCTGTATCTTTGCAGAAATTCGACATAAGACACTAGAACGTTAATCTACAGAAGGACCAAGTCTAAATGAATTGAGTACAAAGTATATTTTACATACAGAAATAACAAACTAAAAAGACAACTATATATACAGTTCGGTAACCAAAGATCTTATCACGCTGTCGGCGTGTACAAAAAATAAGACAAACAAGTTAAGCATTGACTTTGACAGGGAACATGAGAAGCAAAGAAAACAACATCCCCATAAAAGAGTGATACATAAAAACGCAATGAACTGAAACTGTTGAAAACAAAATGAAAGTTCAATAACAATGCTGTTTTAATGTAGTTCTAAAAGGGTTTGAATTATGGCTTGCATTGGGTCAATATGGTGAACAATTTCAGCATGAGAAATAATAAATGGTCACAATTTCTACGCTTAAGTTTATTTAACCAAGTTCTAAAATCATCATTTAGCATTGGCTCTTTTCACAGAATGTTTTCTAAGGGCAGCTTGGTCCCCAGGTGGGGTCTGTATGGCACTCTTTCAGTTAAGTATATAAACATAAATAGAAACTGCAAGCACACAACGGAAACCATTGGGATGATGGTCATAACAAAAACTGTTTGGAGGAAAAGATGGGGGAAACACCAGGACTTACAGCAGGAAGTCTTGTGAAGAGACTAACCAGCAACGTGATTGGTATGGCTACGTGAGGTATACACTGATTGCTATGCTTGGAAACACCAGGATGAAGAGATACTGTAGAGTCAGTTCAGTCGTAACCATATCCTGTATTTTTTGTCCTACTACTTTTTCATACTAAAGAGAAAACCTTCCTGGTTCAACTTTGTCTTTGACACACTGTAGATCGCACTGGATTAATCTGCAGATTAGGGGCTCATGGAATTGATTCATTTGAATTCATGGTATTTTGACACAGCCCACAGTATGACTCATAATCTGTTGATGGTAGACAGTGTGAATATATGACACACGACTGAAGCAAAGGTGTTATGATACTTATCTATTAAACACACCAGAATGATTAAAAATAGTAT
The DNA here is from genome assembly GCA_009801055.1 of Stichopus horrens. NCBI lineage: Eukaryota > Metazoa > Echinodermata > Holothuroidea > Aspidochirotida > Stichopodidae > Stichopus > Stichopus horrens. The sequence goes on from VJOZ01032353.1 coordinate 23,422, forward strand.
AAATTGTTAAAAATTGTAGAAGTTACTAAAAATGGCAGAATGATTAAAAATGGTAAAACAACAAAAAAAAAAAAAGGCAAATAGATGATGGTAGAGTGGGAAGGACGTGTCAGTGTGGTATTAGTCCAGATGGCAACAAAGAGGTAAGAAATGTTAGCAGCACTCTTGGCACAATTACATGGAAGTACATTTGTGTTGTTAAGACAGGTAAGTGAGGAGTGAAGAGAATGTGATATTGCAAATTTGGTACAAGACACTTTTTATCATAATGTGGAACTATAACTAAACACAAACCCCCCTCTTCATAAAATAATCAGAAAACAAAACTGTACCCTACTTTCTCAGAATTCTGTAACTACTTCGTAAATTAAAGTATTGGTGTGCGATGGTTTAATCTTTCAAACTCAAAACAAACGTAAACTATATGAAATTAATGAGCCCCCTTTCCAGGAGAAAAACTGGGTTCTGAGCTGGACTTCAAACTTTTTGGCCACCTCCTTTCAAAAATGCCTGAAATATAGATATATCTTCCAAAACATTGAAACTTGACTTAACAGAGTACTTATTAAGCAATAGTCACTGAGGAAAATGCAACACGTTTTTCAACTTTAAATTTTCTTGGGTGTCACATGCACTCTTGAAGGAAACAGTTTTTAGTTCAAAATGTTACTAGCAGTTGGTTAATGCAATTGTAGTCAAAAGTTAAACTGCAACTGGCAAGTCACTTCTTATCAGTAATCTGTGCAGGTACCAGGGTTGCAGATAGACAAACCTTAGGACCATGCTTCAAGCAAAGTGAACCAGCCACTTCTGGTGTGAGAGGCTAGCACCTGGGCCATATGGAGTCCTGGAGCAATGCCCCACCAAAGAGGGAGGTAGGGGAAGAGAAACCTCACTTTGTTTTCAAAAGTGCATGCAAGAACAAAGTTCTACCTTGATGATCCTGAAAGGCAATCGACTGCTTTGCTCATAGTGTAAATGTCATCTTAGTGAGTAATCTAAGTGAGGAGTACCTCCACCCCTATGGAAATTTTGTTACAGATAGAATATGCTCTCCGAGTGACAGATCACTACGAGTTTTTTTCCCTACTTTTTAAAAACGGAATGCAGTGACATATGTTTCAATTAATATTCAGACATTTTCTGTGCAATTTTCATTCAATGAACTTTGTGTTGCTCGGAAGTCTGGCAATTTACCCTTCGTGGCTAGATAGCTAGCTGGGTTGAAAGTTCCTAGAAATCAGTTAATATTCATTGTTATGTAAGAGCTTACATGTACCATGTTGTTGATTTATTATTCATCCTTAAAGATTCTCCTAAAATTCCAAAAGAATTGATGGAATTTGATCCTACTCCTAAATCTACATCTCCCTCTGATAGATGTGATATGGTTATGTGTCCAACTGTATATAAGAACATTCAGAGTACATGCACCTATGGCATTTCATACTTTTGAAACACTATACTCAATGAGAACGGACAACAGCACTAATTTGTAAATAACAAAGCTGTTCAGCTATTGGTAACTGATGATCCCACCCATTTAAAGAGAGGGTGCAGTGAGAGTTACATGGTGATCGTTTCCAGTGCACAGGAACACTGGCCTTCAGGTGAACTTTCAAATAACTTTGAGTGAAAGAGGATCCAGGATGCTGCAGAATATACAACTGAAATATTTGGTTAACACCAAGTACATCTAACCATACGGAGCATTTAATATGACCACTTCGACCCGTGGCCCTTGGCACTGCTTTGATGAATTGCTAAAATGTACAGTGGTCGCATATTTAGTCAGGAATTTTATTAAAACTGGGGTCCTGTATTTCTCATCAACTTGCCTTTTTATCCACCTTGGCTACATTCAGCGACCACAAAATAGCGGAATCAAAACTGTGCACAAATCTACGTCACCTCAAAGAGGACCCATCACCTCAGAAATTTGAAAAGATGAAATGAGAAAAAGGCCAGTACCTTTTGATGACAACAATCACCAGGACAACTACAAGCAGGATGACGACGATAAGCACTATCGGCAGCCACAGCAGACTTGAACCAGGATCTGCCAAGGAAAAAACGAGACCAAAACTGAACTTCCTACCAAAGTGTCTGAGTTTATCACCCTCTCACTTGAAAAGTTTAAGGTATTTAGGGTCCTTCAGAGGTGCAATACCAGTGGGCCTCCTGTTAGCACAAATACTACACTACAGTACACTATACTACATTATGGCAACTTATGTGATAATAAGTTAAACATTATTTTCTTGCATGGATTTCTATGCAACATAGAGCATTTTAATTCCATTCATGATTTAAAAAAGGTCATTAAAGATCAAATTTGTCAATATTTTAATAATTATCCAAAAACCCATTCCTTTGGTTCAAAATTGTCAATATACTGTATGTTTCCTGTCAGTTTTTGCAGGTCAAACTTGATGTTGTATTGGAGCAGCATAATCTCCTGAGGATATCATATGCCTTATAATACAAAAAGGCTTGATAATAGATTCTGCAGCTCACTGTGAGTCTCGGCCATGCTGCATAAAGTTTGAAAATTTTGTTTTTCTTTGTAGTCTTCACACAGGTAGAAATTGTTGATTCGCAATCATATCCTCAAAGTGCAACAGTTGTAGAAGAGAGAAGAGATAAGGAAAGCCCTACTCAAGAAGGGTTTCTGAAGAACAAACTATTTGATTTAAATCACCTTTTTCACAGATTCTTAATGACCTGACCATGTGTGATGATAATGAGATAACTAATTCACATCATCGTTGATCCATAATCATTTCCTCAAAGTGAATTAACAAGCTTCTTCAACTGTTTCCCTTAATTCTATTAGGTTTTTTTTTTTCTTAATTGCCCAAAATAGAGGATGAAAACGAGCAGATGATACGGTACAGGAGAAAGATATAGGATTGATGAGGGAGGTAGGGTAACTATTGACATAGAAGACATCATAGAAACAGGTTCTGTTCTGCACTACCATGTTGGACAGGAAAAGATTCAAAGACACATGGAAATCATAAATATATTGTCTAAATAATAAAACTATTGGAAACATTACTGGGATGAAGACACTGCTCACAACTACACATATGTGGGGTCAGGAAGGAGCAATTGAGAAGGAGACAGAACAAAAGCTCCTCCCTTTTAAGTAGCTTAATTGCCACCAAAATCGCCTCTTTTGTTCACCTATCACAAATTCAATGGGGTCAAAGGGTATTACGAACTTAACACAAACGTTCCATGTTGTTACTCTGTTGTTAATTACCCACTGAAAAATTTCGTCTTTAGCTATAACATTGCCAGTCGTTATTCTTGAGAACCAGTTTTCAACCTCTGCAGCAGTCGGATGCCTATTGCAGTAGAAAAATTTGATATTGTGTAACTTATTGAATGTGGATATACACCCTCTGCAAACTTATGAAAGTCAGCGAAAATTGATAAAACGAAACAGTAAAATATAGTCGTGTGACAGTTTTTGCTATTTGCATATGTCAAGGTCAATGTATCTTATATAAGTTTGTCTTGAGTCCAAACAGGTCCAGTCCTTTTGATTTTTGAGACAGTGGTATTGAGTTGACTGTCGGCAATGAACCTCACATCAAAGATTTTGCTACACAATCCTTTCGAAAGATTATAAGCAGGTGTGAATGAACATAAGTTGCGTGTCCCTGGAAGTAAGGTACATCACACAAATGTACAACAGAACTCTAAGCTGTTCTCATCCCTTCATGAATTGTAAATTATCTCACCAGAGAAAAACTAATAGGATTAGCGTAACATAACCCTCCTGTTGTATCTCCTTCTCAATTGTACCTCTTGGTGGAGTCATCTACTGTAGCATATTGGAAGATAGCACATACACAAAAGTTAAGGCTGGAATGAGGGTGAAGGCAAAAGGCAACACAAATATTTGTTATTGATGACTCACTCTAGTGATGCTTTCACTTTCTTGATTTTGTGTGCAGGAGATATTTCTTTTTTTTACCATGAGTTAACAGACAAAGTTGATCACTACATTGAAAATTGTAGTACTATACAGCCCTAAAATTGGAAGCAATGGGTGCTTGCACCATCTCAAAAATTTACAGTGCACACTTCTGGGGAAGTTGATGTAGTCTATTCGAGACTGCTTTCGATAATTATGGTCATAACAATTTCTTTTATGTGTGTGTCATGTGTTTCTTGCACTGCATATTTGAAAAGTGCACTTTGAAAATTCCTCACGGGGTAGGTTAATTGACACCCACTCCCCACTGTCTATGTAGTCTTGCACAAATTCCACTTCTTCAATTTAGAGAATTCCAGTTTTTACGCACAATTCCAGAATAATGGAAACTCAGAGCATTATGAATCATCCATATGTAATTTCAGTGACAACAAGCTTAAGCTGCTGCAAGCACGATTGTAAGATGTATGCAGTAGGCAATTGAAACTGAGTGATAAAGACTTGTCTTCACTTCAGTATTGATGTGCTTCTGGAAAAGCTTCAGCATATATATGCAGCATAAACTTCTCCCTCCACCATCTACACATGCTTCCATGATATATGCCGATTAGTTTTGCATGCATTCTAAAGCTTCCTAAATTTACTGTCCAAAGAATGGCAAATCTTTCAAATTGAAATATTTTCTGTGTTTCAAAGTGAGCCATTTGAACTAAGAATTTACATGCTTGCCTGAAAGATTTAATTGGCACATTTCAAAAGCTCTAAAACCAAACAATGAGTAGCTGTGATTATAAAACCTGTGGATTTACATTCGTAGGAGCCTATACTGAGAATGCATTGTTAGGCGTACTGCACATTGCTGGACTAATATCAGAGTAGTTTGCTGCTATACTCTGCAAACAATCAATGAGATGTACTTAAAAAAGATTTTTTGACTTTTTGAGATCTACCTCAACAGTAATGCACTTCGAAGAAAGGATGCACTGAGCTTTTTGTGGTCACCCCTAAGGATAAAACAGTCTATACCGTACATAACAATATCAGCAACTGTAAACTTGCAATGCAGATAAAGTACTGCCCAAGGAAGGGATTGTGTGCAAGTGGTAGCCTTTTAAGTTCACTGAAATGCATGATGAAATGACTCAAGTAATGGCTGTTGCTCCATGAATGGAACAGAATCACTGTGAGGGGAAAAAATTGACCTAGGCTTAAGTTGTTAAAAGGGAAATACCTCATTTCCTGCTTGTTCTAGTGTGGTTTTGAGAACAGGAGTTTTAGCAGCTTAATTTGATACAGCCTCTTGCGACATGAATGATCTAAATAGAAAATGCCTTTGGCTACCCTCACAGAAATGCTTGTGCCCAGGATACATGCCGCATGCATGCCAATTGACTGCCAAAGTGTTGGCTTACATCAGGCATACATACTGCACTCTTTGGCTCTCTTCTGGCACACATTGTGCATGCATGTAGCACGAAAAGGCCATTGGCATACATCTGTGGCATATGAGCCACCATCTGTGTATGACATTGGCATACATGCCAAATGACTGCCAGAGGAACTCCAACTCATTAGCTTGCATGCTAATGTGTGCCATTTAGACTTAGTTCATTTTACTTACATGCCAAAGCTGGACCACTCGGCCTTAGGATATTTTTCTTGTATGCCAATAGATGCCAATGGATATCAATGTGTGCCAATTGGACATGTTTTTGATTGGCTAGTTGTCTACAGTACATATTACAAATCCAGAGCACTGTAACAGCAGCTCTCTATCTTTGTTCACACTTCTGTACTGCAGCCTACAGCAGGAGAATTCTATCTGTTTGCATGGTGGGAACATATAGGTTGACCTCGCTACTGTAACTGAGTTATTGTTAAGCTGTTGAAGGTAAGTTGCTACATACATAACACATTTTCACTTTTTGTCAATTACCTACTGCAAGTTTATGGAGTGCGACTAATTCCCAAAACAGCAAACTCGAGAGAGCTTTTCTTTATAGACTTCATAGCTTAGATTTTGCCACTATATGCTACATCCTAGTAAAAGAGTTTAATTCCTGAGCCCATAAGTCCAAATTTTAGGGATACGTATTTGACTTTGATAAATTTCATGGTAATAATCATATCCTCGTAATTAATTTTCTTAAAATTTTCTAAGTGTTGTCAACTTTGCAAGTACAATTGAATTACCTTTCACTCATAATTTAACATACTGCATGCACAGTTAGGCCCTGTAAGGTAGGCCTACACTGAAAGTACAGTACATACTTTTTAGTGGGCATAAACAGTATGTACCTTATAGTCTAAGTAAGATAGACAAGGCTATGTTGGCTGCAGGTAAGTTACTACATGGCTTCAGTATGTGAGTCAACTCATGGAGTCTATGTTGAATTAACACACTGTATAGATCTAGTGGATTTTTACAGAAACAACTGTACAGTAGAGGAACAGACTAGACTAAGATTTTCATGTAAACTTTGATCCAGACTGTGCTTTATGTTGTCTAATATATTGCTATATTGTGTCATTTGGAACAGGATGGCATATTTTACACTAAAACGTGGAACATTTTGCTTAAAAAAAGTGGGGAGAATATTTCACCATGTATAACAGTGTTATGACAATTTAACCAACACAATGTCATAATTCCCACCTCAGTGCATTTGAGACCAAGCTCAATCACTTTGGCTTATAGCCACAGGGGATGGGTAAAGAATTCACTGGCACTCCCAAATGTTCTACTTTAAAAATCCTAATATCTTCCATCTTCCAAAGTCCCCCCTCCCTCCCATATGTTCGGCACTGACCACTAATTTCTTGAAGTTAATGGTTGCACAATGTCACTTGGATCTGGATTCCTCGCTATTTTGTTAAAAAGAAAACGAATGCATACTTTTTCAGGGTTATGTCAAAATGATGAAATGGCAAGAAAAATCACAGATATCAAGTTATGTCCAGATATCTTTATTTCGGTCAATGCATGTCAGAAGATATAAATAGAAGATGATAATAGAAGATAATAGAAGATGATAGACGTACCGGCAGTAAAGACACGGTGTAATGATGATGCTTGGCTATTGATGTTTACTAGTTGGAGGCTAAGATTAGTAATGGATATAGCTACTAATAGTAGGGGAAGCAGTAGTGATAAATCCTCTGGAGGACACTTGTAGAAGATTACAAAAAAGAACAGAGAGCCACTGTGATAAAACAGAGAGCCACTGTGATGAGTGCCCTTTGGATTCCCAAGTCTGGTCCCCAGACGTCATAAAAATTAAAGCTCTTACATAAGATATTACCAGCCATTCTCAAGAAGGTAATAGTGGATGTCATGAAAATATGAATATAACAGAATGGTAAGGGGATAATGCAAACAAAATATCTCCTGCAACTACGATCAATTGTGCAGACTGTGGAATGAGACTTTTTGTTGCAAGGAGTAAAATACCTGAATAGATACACTATAAATGAGACAAGGCCTCAGTAGGAATGATACAAACAAAAAAAAATGCTTAAAAATGCTTTAAACTGCTGACACGGAAATAGTTTACCCAGCACAAAGACAACACCGTATACATAATCCTTATCAAGCATGAGATATCAGCAAAATATGGTAGTTACACAGACATAAAGAACTTATAGGGACCTTGCAGAGGCTTTTACGCTTCTTTCCAGGTACAGTACAAGACACATGGAAGTCCCTGATAAGGACATCTGAAATATTTTCGGCTAATTCCCATGTTCACATCGTGTTTGGTGCTGTCCTCCTTTTTAGCCTTGTGCAAAGGTGTCTGATCCAGAAAAAAACCTTGAATATTCTTGTGTTTTCATTTCTTAATTATTACTTTTTCTAGCAGCATTAATCCTCACCAAATTAATTCTTGCTCCTTGGAGTAATTTGAGTTACAATTTTTGGTTTCAAAGAAATCATAACCTTTGCAGGGGCATGCACATGTGTGTATGTATGTTTGTGATGCCTACATTATAAACACAATATTTCAAGAAAGGAGGCTTGTACAGATCTTATTTATTTGTTTGTTTGTTTATTTATTTGACATTGACATGAGGGTGGACAACTGGATTAGCTCACAACAGGCTTATCTTCCCCAAGGCCCTTGTAAAAATTAAAAAGGTATAAGAGTAAATAAAAAAGACATTTACAGTATACAAGTGTAGAAAAACATTAAAAGAGAAATGATCAAAGTAGTAAAGGTAGTAAAAGGGAAAATACACAGGTACACATAAAGCAGAGAAATAAAGAAAAAATAAGATAAAAGGAATAAAAGGAAGATGATCAAAGATTATAAGAGGGAAATTTACAAAATTGCACATAGCCTAAAACAGAGAAATGAAGAGTGAAAAGAGCATAAACCCTATAAAAACATTAAGGCGTAAAACATAACAAACATGAGTGTAAAAATATCATAAGTAAGAGTTAAAAAGACTTTTAAAATGATTCAAAAACTTTGCGTTCCTACATTCGTCAGGGAGCTCATTCCATTCATGTGAAGTTAAGTATGTGAAACGTCTCTTGTGGTATTCTGTTTGTCCCCCACTGGTAAATAAGTGATAAAAAGTTTTTGATCGAAGGCAATACTGTAGGTATGGATATTGTGAGTGTACTGAAAAAGATCACAGAGATACTGAGGTGCTAGTCCATTCGGACATTTTTAAAGCATGATCAACCTTCCAGCTTTTATGCGTTTGTTGAAGGGTTGTCAACCTAAAGTTTTGAAAAGTTCATCTGACTCGCACTCAAAACCAGCATCTAAAAGTACTCTTGCTGCTGTTTTTTGCAAACGTTAAATCATATTGAGGTCACCAACATTACAAGTGCCCCATAAAATGCTACAATAATCTACATTAATCTACATAAAGTACATTAGTTCCAAGCGTCGACAAACGTTGCCTTGACCCATTGATCATACTGTAGTCTTAGTTTTACTAGCATTAATCATAATTTTATTTCTCTCACACCATGTTTCAATACTTGCCATATCATCCCTCAATTTATCATTTATTTCTTGAATGTTTTTACCTGCAATGTAGAAAGTAGTGTCATCGGCATGCATATCTGCTGTTGCATTATTTACTTTAAAGACAATCCATATCGTTTATATACCGTAAATTATGAAAAGAAGGGGCCCTAGGATTGGTCCTTGCGGTACACCACATGTAATGGTCATTGGGGTAGAAAATTCACCTTTAACATGAGAACATTGAACTCTTTCAAACAGGTAAGACTTAAACCATTGTAAAGCATTGTCTGATAAACCATACATACATAGCTTCTTCAATAAGACATCATGATTAACTAAGTCGAAAGCCTTGCGAAATTTAAAAAAGTCGCACCAATTATGTTACCACTATCAATAATTTCCATCCATTTATCGATAAATTTTAAAAGTGCTGTCTCACATGAATGTTTTGCTCTAAAACCTGATTGAGCAACTCTCAAAAGGCAATGGGCATCAAGAAATGTATTGAGGGCATCATGGACATGCTTTTCAAGAATTTTGCATAAAAACAGGTAAAATAGATGTAGGCCTGTAATTGGAAACATCAAGGGAGGAACCATTCTTAAAAATGGGAATAACTTTGCTTCTCTTCCAACTTGTTCGGAAAATATTTTGTTCGATGCTGCAGCTTAAGATATTGGTAACACATATGGCAAGTTCTTCTGCATTTACCCTTAAAAGATAAGCACTTATTTCATCTAAACCAGTCGCCTTGCAAGGATCTAACTTTTTAAGAGATTTCATAACATATTCAGGAGAAACTTTGGAAATTTCAAAAGTCTCATCTGCTGGTAGCTTCGAATTAACATAACTTTTTACTTCTGGGAACGCTTTGTCATTACTTGCTTGAACACCAGTCATGTACGTAAAAGATAGCGAGGTAAAATATGAATTAAAAGCATTGGCCATATCAGTAGGACTTCAAACTTCCTTATCATTAACAAGTAGAGTATTGATTGACCACTGATTGCTCAAATTGCAATTATTTGATGCACAGATCTCATACTTTGTGTGTAGGTTTAATTTATTGATAAAATAAGTAACTGTTTTGGTGGAGGTCAAAAGTCGTTGAGGGTCAATAAGGGTCAAGCAGTGAAAACATTCTTAACACAATATCTCACAATGGGAAACTTGTACAGATCATATATGTGGTAGCCTCGTGGTTAAACCTAAGAACAAGAATCCTAATGTTTTTGGTGAAGGTCAAAGGTCATTTAGGATCAACAGGGGTCAAATAGTGACAACCTTGTAAAGATGATATTTCAAGAAAAGGAGCTCGCACAGATTTGATATTTGGTACGTAGTGAACCTCTTGTATATCTGTGGTGCAAAGTTATGCGTGTTCAGATGCAAATGCACCTACTGTATCAGTCATCAACTTAGGAGATGTCGATGTCATATTGTCCATCTCAATTGAAGACATGATAAATTACTGTAGTAGTACAATAACTAAGTTTTTAACACTTACTTGCCTTATGAAGTATGTTAGATTCATGAAAAATAAATTCATCGAAACCACAATGCATTTGTGCATTCTGTTTGTACTTTGTGCAGCAAGGATCGATATCCTATGGGGCTGCTGCACAGTTAGGTCTGTAGGGGTCTGTTGGTCTGTTTTTACATTAGACTGTGCTGTACAGTACTTTCATCTTATGTAAAGGTTAGCCTCATTGTTCCTTCATTTTTTATTGTATCATTAAGTAAGACTTGCCAGCCGGGGCATCAGGCATATACTCAGCATGATTCCAACCTTCTCCGAGAGACTGCTGTTGAGAGCGTTCCAGGGACGGTCCTATCGCATGCTTCCTGGGATGCAGGAAGAACAAGGAGCCTTCCCAGGAGCCAGCTCTGCAGGATTCATGAGCCAGTATCTTGAAACAACTCAAGGTGGAGACTGCCTGTCTCCAGGAACCTCGGTCCCCACCAGACCCAAAGGGGGCTCTGAGGACTAGCTCCACGGAGGTCTGCAATCTGATCTAGCTCCACGGGTCCAAGTTCTGAAGCTCTGGCAGACAGGTTGCCTTGGGCAGCCTTCGCTGCTATGCAGGAGAGGACTGTCAATGTACCTGGGGGTCACTGGGAGACCCTGTTCCTGCCACCCTCTATTTCTGATAAAACCTGGAACAAGGTGAGATCGGAACAGTGGCTGGCCTCGGGGATGTTTCCGGGCTCTCTCTAGAATTGCGCTGAAGAGGATTTGTACCCAGCCAGGGTGGTGCTCAAGGACGTGCATGTGGGTAGAGGCAATGTCCTCAACATGTTTGCATGACCATCCACTGAGGCCATCAGCAGGCTGGAGAACCTGCTGGCAGTTGGTCCTGATGTCTTTAACGGCCAGTTCGTAGACAGGCTGGTTGAGAAGGTCAAGAGGCATGAAGTGGCTGCTACGTTGTCGTTCAGACCTCCAGCCACACTGGCAGCTGCCCAACTCTCACAACCCTCCCACTGATGCGACTTCCTGAGGGAAGTTGCGTTGTTGCCAACACAAGGCAAAGGGTGTGATCGCAGAGCTTCTTCAACTTCAAGGAGTGGACTCAGAGACGAACCCCCTCTTCTAGTGGTCCTTGGCAGCAGTGAGACGGAGGAGTTGCCTTCAGGCTCTATGCGTCGAGTGGGGGCCACTTGAGGTTTGCATGGTTCTCGACTCCTCATTCGTGGCCAAGACTTAAACACACCTTTTCATGCAGAGGGATGTTTTCATCCCGTAGATATTCTCAGCGTCCTCGATTGTCCGATCGTCTCTTTATCCTCCCCAGGTGGTCTCTTTACCATCCTCTGACGGTCACATTCCATAGTCTCTAGAGATACCATTTCACACTGGCTGACCAAGGTCATTATGCTGCATGCCCAGGGACAAGGCAGGGCTCATGAAGTCGTGGGGCAAGCGACATCCAAGGCGTTGTTTCCCGGTGTGCCAATTAAGGACATCCTTAAGGTGACAACTTGGAAGACACCAACAACATTTGTCGCTTGCTACCTTACGGATACTCTTAGCATCGAAGTGACACTTTGCTGTGCTGTACTCTCCTCCGGGTGACTTCCCACCGGTTTCCACAGGGTCTCTCTAATGGATTAGTGAGGCAAGGGGTAAGAATGTGTCTACAATGTGGTGTGGGTATTCCCAAGTGACTATACCTACCCCTTGCTCCACCCCATGCATATGTACTCAATATGCCTCCACTTGTTGTTCCTGGCTCGACATCATCCTGGTGTATTTATTTCTATGTCTCTAAGCTAGTGTAGTTTTGGTGACAGGTAAGATTTAATAGGGCCCGCATTTACAACAGGCCTATGAAGAGTGCCAGAACTTCATTAAATGAATTTGTAATCACCAATAGGCAGCACGTCTATCTACGTAAAGCAATATAACTTTTGAGCATTTTGTAGGTGTTAGGATTTCTTTGTACATATCATCCATGTGAAGTTTTGCAGTACTATTTATGACATTGTTCTGTAACAGACTCACCTGACACAGTAACATAATAGCCTACAATCTCGGACAAAATACCTTGGGACACCCCACTCCCCCGTTCAGTGTCGGCTACAGGATTACTGTTCAAACTGTACATCACTCCTACAGTGCAACATTGGAAAGGGGGGCAGGGTGTCATGTTACCCTCTCACCTAAAATTCTGTATTATATTTGCAAAGTAGGGCAAAGTGTCCCAACAATTTTGTCCAAGATTGTAGGTGTCTGAAATTAGTATACTTTAGGAATAAAGCTTGGAGGAATAAAGTACTGCTTACATCATTTCATCAGCTTTCCATAAAACAGCTTGATACATGCTGTACATCAACATTTTGCTTAAAATTTGTTTCTCAGGTTTAGCAACATGAATAATTTTACTTCAACTTTTGCTAAAGATTGAAGGCAGATTGGTGATTTTAGGTACATGTTTGAGTGGATCAATTAATGACTTGTTTTCCAAGTTAACACTTAGTAATGCATGTGTACGTGAAGGAGTCTACTGACACTAGTACCAGTACTGCTACTGAAGCCAGTATCAGTACTGATACAGGTTCTGACAGGTACAGCCCAACCCTGCTCAAGGGATTCCATTTCGTGCTGAGGTCATTGCACCCCATGCCAAGGACAAGTCGGGATTACATGGTGGGTGGGCAAATGACATTCAAGGCGCTGTTTTGTGGCGCATCCTCAAGGTAGTAGCATGGAAAACACCAACGACGTTCGTCACTTGTCACCCCATGGATCCTCCAAGTGCCGAAGTGGCGTTTGTGCCGTCCTCTCCTCTCCACAGTGACCTCTCACCAGTCTCCACAGTGTCACTCTAATTAGTGAAGCAAGTGGTATAAGTATATGTCTAAGATGTGAATTCCCCACAACTCATTGGTGTGGATATTCACGAGTATGTGACCATACTTACCCCTTGCTACCTCCCACCTCACATGCCATGTGCAGAGGCTGAGGGGGCTCACTCTTGTTTTTCAGGCTTTACCATTTACAGTAGTTCCCCCTCAGAGGAGGGAGGGGTTTATATCTTGTAAAAATTGTACAAAGTAACAAAAGGAAAACAAAATGAAAAGAACATGAGTCAAACAAAAGGTACTCTGGGCCAGGCCGTTTCAGGGGGCGCAGCCAGAGGAAGTCCTCCAGCTGCCTGGGCACTCGAGCGACGCCGTCATGACTTCAGTGGACTCACCTCTCTTTGTGGTAAGTGTTTAATGCTTTTGGTAATGTTATTCACCTCACTCAGTCCATAGAGGATGGACTAGTCCTTAGAGGGCGCTGTGCTGCAATTAGTTTCGATGACATCTAGAGCAGGTTCAAATGTATGCATTAGTGAAGCAAGAGGTAAGCATAGTCGCTCATAAATACCCACTTTAGGGAGTTGTGGGGAATACTTTGAAGGTTAGAGAAAGACTCATGTCTGAGATTTGAAGAGATATTTTACCGTATTGACCATGGTCTAGCATCTGGCAATTTTGTGTGCATGTGTGTATCTGGCCACCGCCCTTCCGTAATTGCCAGCTGTTTGAAGTTAAATATGTATTTGTATGCATGATTAGGCTGAAGTGTATACTTTATCATGAGGTTTAAATGGTATCTTTACAAGTTTTCTCTTCGCTGAACATATTTTTGAGAGTGATCTCCACCTTTCTGATAGACACGGTTGGATACTTTTAATTTGTCAAAATTGAACAAAGTAATAGTGATTACTCTCTTATCTCATTTACTGTCATTTGAACACACTAAATATCAAAATGATGCAGTTTACATAACTAGCCCCATCTTGTGAGATAAATCCTACACGAAACAATTTTGAATGTAGTGTTGTAAATACCGATGAGCTATTTTATCTGAAGTTAATAAGCTTTATTCAAATAAAGTTCTTTCTCATCACTTGCTGTAAATGTAAATCTAAAAACCTACATTTCCTCACATTCTTTTCCTACTGTGTTTTGATAATGATTGAAGTTACTATCAGTTTGAAAGTTTCTGCTGCGTGCAAAACGTCAAAATTACATGGTAGACATATACTTGCCTCACTAATGCATACATATGACCCATGCTAAAATCGACCTCGAAACTAATTCTAGCACCGTGCCCCTAAGACCTGCCCGCCCTTGTTTGCTATTCACTCGGGTGCCTCTTATGCTCTTCTCAGTCCTCTGCTGTTTTTTGCCTCTTGCAAAGGCAGCTGGCTTCAAAAGGTTAAGTATTCTTGTTTTTTGTTGCCTTTTTTGTGCTTTTTCTAGCTTTCCTATTTTTTCAAATATCTGCCTCACTTTTTTGAATAATTTGTGTTAGAATTGTTCATTTTGTGCAGTGTGCCTAGGACAGATATCATATCGTGCCACTGCACAGTTCCACTAGCCTATACTTCAAGTTATTATGCAATTCCTTTAAGAGCATTGCGCAAATTTCTCGTTAACATTGTATTGTGTTTGTAACTTACATAATAGCTATTCCCTTTTTTTGTGCTTTTTCTAGCTTTCCTATTTTTTCAAATATCTCCCTCGCTGTTTTGAATAATTTGTGTTAGAATT
>VJOZ01032372.1:699-15359 GCA_009801055.1 Stichopus horrens
TGATCTTTGGTACTTCTTTTCTTTGTGATCATGTGGTATACTCTTCAGAAGGGAAAGGTGTCAGAATGTACCCAATAACAGGCAGACCGAACATGGTAACGTCTACTTCTGCCCCCTCCTGATACTTGCCTCCATTTTGTGTGGCATGGACTTTGGATGTGATGATTAAAGGGATTTGCCGTAGTTTGAAGAAGATTGCAATTTTATGCAATAATTTCCATGCATTTTAAGGTCAGGTCTGCAATAAATCCAAAGTTTTCTTTGGTGTCAAATTTCAAGGTTAAATAAGCACTTGACTTTCAAAGGGCAACTCAGACTTATTTCAGTAATGAAAAGAAAAAAGATGGTCTTGCCTCTTATAGTGTTACTTGAATCTTTAACTATCCATGCACTGGTCTTTACATGTGCCATAGGTCTGCATAGTTGAGAATATTTGTTAGCAGACTATATTATTTACGATGTACATGTCACAACTCCTCAGGAGCAGCAAGTAATGTGAGGAGTTCAAACAGTGGTTGAAGTACTAACCAGGCACCCATTCTATTAACATCTGTGCAGTATACATTGTTGTCCATTTGCGGATTTTGGGGGATGTAGCATGCCTCATGAGTGAAAATTTCCTCCCCTGAAGAAGCTGCCTCTCCCAAATAGAATCCCTTCCCACGAAAGCTTCCACCTGGGTGAAAAAAAAAACATTTGCAACAGGCATCTGGCACTTTCAGGTGGAGCCAGAAATTGTCTCCAAATGGCTCCATATTGCATCCCAACTGTCAAATTTCCTTGAGACGAAAGTTGGTTTACCTAGCCTCAGTGGTCAATTTGTGATCACACATGAGCCTCACATGTGGTGACCAGTCCCCCCAAATATCTGTGGTGAACGCTGGTGGTATCGACTGACGTTCTCTTTTGCATTTTGTCCAAGGTTGTATTCAGAGGTCATAGGTCATGTGGATCTTCAGCAAAATTCTTTGGTTTTTCGATGTCTTCATATTAGACTCACAGTTCTCTCTGGACACCTTTTAAATTTTTTTTCATTTTAGGTTGTGGTAGGTAGTCTTAAATTGGAGATGGATGTGAATCCATTTTGTGGTCGTCTAAGTAATGGTCAGACCCATTCCGTTTGGTGTACAGTCATGTTTCAACTTGTAGGTATGGAAAACTGGGAAAGAGAGTCTGCAATTTTTATGAGAGCTGAAGGAATGAATAGATGAATGAACAAATAAATGAATGAACAAATAGATGAATGAACAAATAGATGAATGAAATAGATGAATGAATGACTGAATTAAAACTTCCGAACAAAAACTTAAGGATAGCCTCGGTTAGGCTAAGTACATGATGAATATGAGCAACCACTGTGCATCATCACATTTCATTTTATGGTGGATTTTAATACATATAATCGTACTGCAGAGATGTGATTAATCCTGCTTTTTTCCTGTTACATTCCATAAACCCTGGTGTCATAGTGTCCCCCAGTTCTTCCACCAAAATCACACACATTCCTCTTGCACATCCTTCCATAAATTTTGTGGCATTCCAAAAGATTTTTTTGTTACATTTCTCGGCAGGTGACTGCCCTCTACCTTTTCATCTGAGATTTAGGATTAATAACCATTTCTGAAAGTATACCGATAGCCGGGGAAGTACGTGATATTAATGACTCGCACATAATCATTTTCTAGGTTGATGAAGTCTTTGGTGTGTCAGACATATAACTTCTCAAATTGAAGTGAGGGGGAAGAAAAAAATATACACTGGTAAAAGGGAAGAAAAAAAAAGAAGCACAACCATAATATTAATCAGTTGTTGGAAAAACCTTTGGGTGACTGAATGTGTGGAATGTACAGATTTCTACCTCCAAGAGCCATGGATCATTGGTTCCGCTAATTGTCATCAAAAAGTAATTTCTTGTCATCGTGATGGATTGCCGTTCTCTCTACTGGACCATGAAATCTTGCTTCAATTTACACGCCTTTTAGGTTTAAACTGTCTTCTATCGGTTCCTAGGTGAAAGAAGATATGTGTAAATTTTTTCTCTTTTTTTTTCAATGTTTTCCATCGTCTCGGCTCATTACTCGCACGACCAGTTGTCTGGTGCAAACTGCAAATTAGTTAAAACCATCCGTCATGCAGCGGTTTTCACAGACGTAAAGAGAAAAGAGAAGTGTTGGACAATCCCATTAGAATCTCCTTTCAGTTGTAAAGGATTTCCACAAAGTGATATTCACTGGGTACAAAAAGGGCATTTAACGCATCGTCTTAAGATGAATCGATTTTTTTTTTTTCACGCTTGACAAATGAACATAGATTGTAGTTCCAATCATTTAATTTATAAAGTTCCCATTATCCTGAGTAGCTAATATCATTTCAGTCCTGAAATGAATGAAAAGCTGGCTGTATGATCAGCAAGGTATAGGGAACTCCAAATTTGCTCTGCATCAAGCCATGAAAAAATTGATGAGGTTTGTTAACACATGCTGCTTTTGTTTAGGATTGCAACCAACCATCCAGGGAATGTATACAGCCAGTAACTGTGTATTTGTTAGGCAAATAAGTGTGACAAATGCTGGCAAAAAAGACTCATTTTCCTCAACTTTGGTGACTGTGTACTTGAAATATGCAAAATTTGAATTTGCATATTTTGAACATGCATATAATTTTAATATTCATATACAGTTGTGAGGCAATGTCTGTCAGGGAAACACCATCACAGAAGCAGCCTAAAGTTTGTTTTCGATGTCACAAATCTCTCTCATGTGTCCCACGTCGGGTACGTCGGACGGTCGCAGGAAATGTTGAAAATTTCGTTTGATATGTAACGGTAACTCATGTGTTCATTAAAATATACAGCAGAGTCTGGCTGACAAAATGGTGAAATTGGATAAGATCATTGATTTTACTCTCTGGGTAACACTTGTTTGTGATTTTAATTTTGAAGGAATTATCTCGGTTTCGTCTTCCCTGGTCTGCATGTGTGAGAACGATTCAGTGCATGTAGGTTCCGAAGTTCTGAACGATCTGATGACATCCCTCAGACGTGAGCGTGAGAGTTTTTTCACAAAAAAAAAAAGGACAGCAGCAATGAATACTTATGTGACAAGGATATCGGTGAAGGAGGGCTGAAGTAGTTTGTACTGGCTATTCGTAGAATAGGGAGTCCTGGTGATTAACGATCAAAATCAAAATATTTATTGACTGAATTAGAAGCAAATCATGTATCATTCGTATTTGTTGTAACTGCTCCAAGACTGTGGAGCCATTTATGTTTTCATAATTTGTCGTCGAAGACGGTTGACTTTTCACAAGGAATTTGAAAACGGCATGTCTTTAGCATTAGGACGTCTATCTATTTGGTAAATCATAGGCGTGCTGGTCATTTGTTTCTTTGTTTATTAGCATTTAGTATGTTTGTGGAATTGTTTTTGAAAAGCACCACGAGCACATAATTGAACGTGGTGCGTGGTAAGTCTTGTTAATATTATCATGATTACATTATTTTGTCATCGTTCGTATGGATTCGTACGGGGAATTCGAGCCAAAGAAATGCTACAAATATGTGACAGCTAGTATTAATCCCTAAGGAAACCAGATGTACGATAAATTTAAAGAAAAAAAAATCATTAGTTTGTGGCTGAGAAAGTGGCTCAGAGAGAAAGAGATGAAATCTCAAGATTGAAGCAATGAAAGGAGTGCAAAAAAATGTCGTAAATGTAATCACAACTGAAATGTTCTCACATTTCCAAGCAAGTTTCAGGCAATCTTAAGCATTTTCTTCCCATTTGTTTGCCATTTGCCAGGCTTTATTAAGGAGATGAATGATTCTTTCGGTGAAGTATAAAGTTCCCTTAACTTTCTAAACCTGGTCTGTGTTTGCATGTGATAGAAATCCCTGAAGTAAGACACGGATGTTTGAATCAACAGTCGATCGTACAAATTTGTTGCTATGTCCCTGTGTATCAGTCAGCTGGATGATGGGGTTTCTTGAACTCTTCATCTGTTATCCAAAGATGGTGATCGTATCGTTTTACGTTCCTGTCTAAATAGCTTTAACGCTTTTTGAAAGATGCCGTTTCCAAAGCAATTTAAATCCATGATCCTTTTCTATCTATCTGCAACATAGGTCATATACCTCTAATGACCACAAATGCCCTTCTTTAAGCTCTTTGATTCAGTTTTTGGTTTTGTATTTAGACACCGCATTGACCAACCCATCCCGAGGCTTTTCGCTCTAAGGAAATGGTTCACAAGCCAGCGTACCGTGAAGCCATATGCTTCATTTAGAATGTTTTCCAGCCATTTCTTTTTTTTTTCTTTTTAAGGGAGATGAAAAATGACCAGAGTTTACGAAGGGAAAAAAAAATGATGAGCAAAGAAAGAAAAAAAAAAATCAGTATAAGTAGAAAATAAAAGTAATATCATCTGCGGATCGCACTCTTTGGCACCGCTTTATTCGTCTGCTCCTTCTTTGACAAGAGCGAGGTTTTAAATAACCGTATGATTGATCTCTTTGACTTGTGCAAGGACTGCAGAGTATCAAATAACAAGGCCCGTTAAGTCACAAAATACTGTCCAAATTCTACTTCTGATGACTTATGATGTGTACATTATGTATAATAAAACCATCTATCTCATTTACATCACGTTTGGTGGGGACGGCTGCCTACGGTATCGGTTTTCCCATCTTGGTTCAGAGCTCAGTGCAGGCAAACGGTTGCATGATACTCTCCCACTGTAGGTCTTTTCCATGTTCCTCCAGGGGCATGTTTTGCTTCTTTCCTCTGTGACTTCGTCGGTGGGGAGGAGATTTTGAGATGCCACCTCTTGCGTGGGTATGTTTGTAGCAATCGCAACCTCTTGTGTGTGAAAAATGACTATGATATGGGTACATTGTTCATGAGGATACATCAGCTTGACATAAGTCAGTAATTAGTCATGTTCTTTGCGTATCATAGAGCACACACAGGTGGATGGTAGGTGGGTAATTGTGTTCAACGTACATGTCGACAAATATATACTGGTGTTAGGTGATGGGGTGGGGATAAGGAGGCAAAGGGGATATGCTAGTTTCAAGGTACTGAAACTAGCATAGGAGAGGGTTGCTACTAGCAGAGTTTGAATGGTTTCTTTACCTTGTATGTTTTTAATGAGACAGGCAGTCCAGTAGGCTAGTAATAATAATGGTAAACTAGAACTATATACCAAATTTTAGTGTGTGATAGGCAAGTCCTAAAAGGTTTAATGTTTGCATCTGGTGTCTCGGTATCCAACTGACTATTTCAAGACCTGCTTCTGATACTGCTGCTCAGATCCCGTGTTTCACTAACACACGAATTGTATTTGGGAAAACTCAGCATGTATGCCTGAGAACATGCATTAACTTGCTGGAACATAAGGTAGTTAGTATTGTATTCGTGACCGGACAACTTCCCCAGGACAATTACCATCCACACAGTTTTTCCCTGGACAATTCCCCCTCGAACAACCTTTTCTGGACAATTCCCCGTGTGGAGAATTTCCACTCTAACAACATCCACTCTAACGACACCCCTTCCACGGAAGGATGCCTTCAAGGAAAGGGTTAGGGTTAAGTTTAGGGTGGGTGGGAATTGTCCAAGGTGAAATCGTCCAAGCTAAGAATTATCTGGGTGGGAACCAACGGAAAATTTCCTGGTGGCAATTTTTTGTTGGAAATTGTCAAGGTGGAGTTGTCCGTTAACTGTCGTATTAATGTGCAAAGCAAACTGTGGTATCGTGACTCCTCATTGAACTCGTAGCGAGGTGAAAAATGCATCTTTAGGTACCTGGGTCTCTAGGTACCTGGGGAGTGGACAGACTATGAGTGCTTGTACCAGGGTGCAAGTTTCCTTTGTATAAATGCACTGGCTGCTGAAGGTAATGGTCACAGAAATGTCATGAGTGAGGTCTGAAAATAAAGAGGGTGATTAACAGGCCGGAAGCCTGTGTAGGTCCCGTAGGAGAGGAGTGTCAGGTTTAAAGTTCCCCGGTTCTCTCTTAAACAATTCGTGGAGCTGTGTCCTGAATCTTCTTGTATATGAGTGTATTTCTTGGGTAATCAGTACAGAAGGGAAATTTAGACGATTCACAGCACGTACTCCCTCACCTCATATAACGTATGCCTAGAAATTCTGGTTTTGAAGTAAATAAACTAATGGACCAAAATTCCCTTGTGTCTGGGGCCGACAGTCTGTGGACCTCTGAAGCAGGTCGCCATGGTCAACAGGTCAAGCGTGTGGACCCAAACAATGGCATTGGCTGGTACTCCTAGTTGCCCAATCTCCAACTCAAAATGTCCCACCCATTTCATATGCTTCACTGTATTGGATAGTTCCATTTCATAAAGAACCAAAGAGATATTCAATGGTTTTGAGGCAATTAATTTGGCACCTATTGGCACAATTGAAAACCCAGACTGTTGAATGGAAGTGTCCCAAATTATGATAGAATTCATTGGATGATGGCTTATTAAAGTTTTAGCAGAGTTTGTTTCTCCCTAAAACCTTTCACAAGGACTGCAATTCTGTTGATCTCAAAAGGGAAAAAAAAAATTCCACAGAGTACGCGGGATTTGTTTTGGCAAAATGAGGTTTTGCCCTGATGTATTGATATTAATAAGTCCAGTATCTGACATCGAGTCGAATGTAACGTCTCACGATGTCCTGTGGCACTTTTGTTCTTTTATAGTCCTCTCTGATGGAACCCTCTTAGGTTTATGTTTAACTCTTCAAGCAATAATGTTTAATGGATAGAATGACATGGTGATTACCATGTCTTTTGGTGCCACATTTGATAAATCAGATCAGTCTCTCATCTCAGAAACAGTCTCACTCCACGACTATGATCCCCTTGCCGTTCCGAGACCAGGTGTTCCTCGTCAGCTCTCCGAACTCGAACCGGTGCGACGTCGCAATGATTGTCACATGCTCTCACATGATTACCACATTAACGAAGGTTTTACAGGACAATTTATTTTTTTTCTTCTTCTTCTTTCTTCCTCCTCCCTCCAAAAAGGCAGGGAAGGCCGTCATTCGAATCCTCGATAATATGAAATACTTTGATATATATGAAGATATATCTGTTGTGGTTTATGGTACCATATTGATGTGTGCAGAGCATGGACGACGATGATAATGATTCCCCGATTGGAGAAAGTGAACAAAGTGAGTCACTGCTGCATGTCAAAATACGACTGCGTTTTGTATCAATCAAATCAATGGGAAGTAGGGTATCATGCAGTCGTCCCAGTAGAAGTCATCGTCGCCAGTCGAGTCCAGACTTTTCGTCAAGAAGTGTGCGAAAACGGAGAGGGATCGGAATTGTCTGAAAATTCAGACGATGCCGCAAAATTTGAACGAATGCAACTTGTTCACAATTCAATATTTGTCTCAGTTCCTCAGTTTGGTCAGACTTTTTTGTCGAAAAAGGACAAAATGAGAAAAAACAGTCTGAAACAATTTTCACAATAGAAAATTATACCACACCTTTTTTAAAGTTGTTTATGTATGAAATTTTTGACACATGGAAAGTGTGCACGAATCTGCATGAAATGCATACGAAAAAGGCTACCATGATCGATTGCATATGCACACATTTCAGGGCGCGCATGTCAAGAAATTTTTGGAGAAAAACATGAATCATTGGACTGATCTAATATCAGTGAAGTTGACCAAAGAGATTTATATCAAATTTTACTGATTTTTGTTAAATAAATTTACTTTGAGATAGTCTTTGTGCAAATCATTTTGTCAGAGAAAAGAGCGGCCTATTCCTCACAGTTAACATGGAGTTACTTGTGTTCTACTTGAACTTCTACTTGTCCTATTCATCTCATAGATTTTACATTTGCCCAGTATATATAGTTTGTTTCAAACAAGTTTTGTAGTACTTAATAAAAAACACCGTGCGTTGTCGGTCACTTTGGTTGTGTATGGTGTTGGATGGCCTGAAACAGGCATTTTGGATGTCCACTTACAGTCCAGACGTATGGTTTAACTTGAAAACTCCTTGTGCCAGCTGCCACCCTATGGGCATGATAGTTTACTTATTTTGGAGCTCCTTTGTAAATTTGATATCAGATTCAGCTGGTCAATGTGTTTTCTCTATTTTTATTGGCCATTTACCAGAGGAAGATGTTCGCAAGTGAAGAAACTGTATTCAACAGCAGAACTGGTTCGGGTGTCTGAGACACCCTCTGGTTCTAACAGACAGACAGACAGATCGTGGCATAATGTCGACCCCCTGCTCAGACGACCGACGTAGTCGGGCCTTCAATATGAATTGCAGCTTTTTGTTGAGATTATCTAAAATGTAGCAATGACATTTGGCATGCTGTATGTGAATTTGCATTTTATGGAGCACAGATGGAGAGGTTTTGAAGGTATAGACAGTTACATGTTTTGTAAACTCTTTTGATGATGTAAACCCTGACAAAGGGGAGGAAGGACTGCATTTTTCTATTTTCATCAATTTTTCATTAAAGAGAATTTCACCATTGTTCAGGAAGTGTGTTGAAAGGATGTCGGCAGGAGGGGGGAGTATTGGATAAAATGCTGAAAAGATTGCAAACACTCCTAAAAATTGCACCATATTCTGTTGATATTGATTCCATATGTTGCCATCATCGTTGAATTAGAACCAACTGATGAGCATAATCTGTAAAATGCAAAGGTCATTCTTACAGATTCCATTCTTACAGAATCAAACCAGATAAGTTGTGAAATATATGGCTTAACATTTAAAAAGTTCAGTGCCAACAAGGACTAGGTGTGGGAGACTAGTTAGCATTTCAAACGGACAAACCAACTCAGCTGGGGGCTTCCCACCATATGCAGATTAGTTGAGCTTATTTGAAACATGATAATAAGATCTCTCATCATATTTGCATAATTTGAACAACACAATGCATGCGTGTCTCCATACAGCAATGTAGAGAATATTATTTGGAAAACTTTAAGAGTGTGAAGCCATCCCTCTGGCAGTTTACTCACCACTCTGTCACTGTTATTATGAAAAGTTTCAAGTGAGTATAAGTCAGTGTATATCTCCTGTATGTGTCATTTGGAGACCTGAAGAATTGCCAGCAGGGTCTCATGGCGTAACAGAGTGGACCAGGATACCCAGATAAGGGACGTACTAATTACTAATAACTTAGGCCCAGTAGGCCTAACGTACATTGGTATGCCAACTCAGTGGATAATCATTGACTTAATGAAGGCATGCAGCAGTCTACCTACAGGATTGCTAGAGTGCCATACATGGGGCACACTCTGCTTCCACTGTTTCATAATGTAGAAGTCACATAAGACTCTGAGTCACACAGCTAGCCGATTGACAAGTAAATCAAATGCAATTTAACTACATGGACTGCCAGAATGGAACGTGCACTTTTTACGACGCTAGTCGTCTCCACCACGCCCCACATGTTTCACAATGAAGTCTCTGCTGTAATTCACCCAAGTGGAAACTCACGTCTTCTTGGCCACCATGCAGTGGCCCTTAAGCATGTGTCCAATGGATATTCCCAATAGCCACAAAATGTAGGTATTGTTATTCTTTTTTTATTTGCCTACTTTTAACAAAGACGTGCGGTTTTTCGTTTGTCGTTAGTTTCAGTTTTTGCCCCAGACTGCCTCTTATGAAACAGTGATTGGAAATATGGACGGAACTATAACTGTGAGGTTAGAGTCGCATACCCACCTTGTATAAACTAGTGGTAGGTATCAGATAACCACCCATCTGCTCACGGTCCTATTTCTTTTGTCATGTCAACTTGAAAGCACGTGACACTAGCTGTACTTGATTTATTTAGACTTATACAAAGTGACATCGTCAAATCACAAAGGTTCCAAGACTACTCTCTGACTTTGGTGCCCTTCTGGGTTTGTAATGTTTGGATTGGAGCTGTGTAACTTTGATTTAAATGCAAAAAGTGAAGGAAAATGTTCAGCCCTTCCAAGAAGTTTGTTCAACATGATAATTTCCAATTGAAGGAAGCATGTGTAACATAAAGACAAGAAAAAAGAAAACTTCTGTACTCTCGACAAAGAAAAGGGGTACCCTGTGCTGTTGCTTCGAGGAAGTTCTCTTTTCAATTGTGCTCAACATTTCCTTGTGCACATGTAACATTTCCTTCATTACGCCATTCATTTACGTTTCGCTGTTACTCTTTTTTTTCCCCGGCCACCCTTACAAACTTGCAGTGCTGTATGTGCACCTGTCATTCAAGTTATGAGATGACTTCACCGTTTGCTCAACCTCAGAACTGAACTAGTGCCCTCTCTTCTAGTCTACCTTTACCATGCTTTGCTGTAATACAAATATTTTTGCTTCCTAATTCGGCTCCCCAGTCAGGCGGCAAAATGGAAAGTAATGGAAGCGTTGTCCGGACATGCTCATTTAATACTTGTAAGCATGAATGGGGGCCTGGTATATTGTTCGAGGCATTATCTGTTGCTTCACATTTTGGGGGCAATACAGTTTAGAGACTTAATTGCTTCATGCCGTTTTAGTGTACCATATTTAACGTCACATCTGAACAGTGCGTACAGCATGATCACTGCCCCAGGGAGGTGACGGGAATCTAAAAAAGGGGGTATGAGTGAAGTCTTCTCTATGTGTATAGCAAAATCATCGGAATATGACACCCTCTAGGATTATGCTATCTACGGGTGAATGGCCCAATAAGAGAATTGTATCGCCTAGGTTACTCTTATTTTATTACTCTTATCGACTGTGCCAATGTGTTATTTGAGCTGACCAATTCTGAGATGTTTGGTAGATTAATTAAGGGTGATTAAAATTAATACCAGTTGTAACTGCTGAAATCCCTACAAATGAACCCCCCCACACCATTTCCTGGATGTCTTGTCAACTGTTAAAGGAGCTCATTGAATTGATTTTGGTAAATGGGATTTTGAAAGGAACTAACACATGACAATGCCCACAATCAGCATAATTGGTCAAGTTTCCTATCCAGTAGTTGTGACAACTTTTCAAAATGTTTTGCCCTTAATTTTCTGGTACATTTAAAGTGAAGGAAGATCAAAGTTTATATCCAATAATCTTGTTTCATTCCCCTTTTTTGTGACTTATACTTGATCTATCTTCTGTCACTGTCTTCTCATGACCTGACAGGGGTCTACCTAGTGCAGATTAAGTGCTGAAAGGACCATCATCATGTAACCACCACTATTTGTCGGGACAGGGGTGTAATGGAATGTTTGACTCCATACCCCCTCAGATTTCAGGAAATGGTACTCTTTAGGTCTTGTGAGATGCATCCAAGTGTCAAGCTATCTTCTTGAAAGTTTGAATCCTAGGGAGAAAGTCTCTCTGTCTGATAATTACTGTTTTATCTGAACTTTGCTTAAAAGTTAAAAAGTGGGTCTCTTTGCCGGGTAGTGATGGCTGTCAGGTTTTTCGTCTTTGTCGCATGTCCTCTTTTTTTCCTTTCGTGAACGATGCGTAGGTAGTATAGGTACATATCAGCTTCAGTAAGATCAGTTAAATTGTTCTCTTTCTTAACTCAATATCTGCCATCACAAACACTGGGTCCAACTTGAACAGTACCATTCATGTGTGCATTGGGAAACATGACATCATAATTTAAAGAGTTTATAGTCTGAATTTTACAGCCAATTGACTGTACATGTAGAAGACTGCAGCTTCAAATTGCATGAGGGAGACTCGATCTGAGCAATGCTCAGGTAATTTGTTTACAATTGCTTAAAGTTGCAAACAAATTTGTGGTGACTGCTCTTTGTAGCAGAAGAACTGTGTAACAACATTGATTTTGCAATCAAGTGAGGTCATGAATTTTTAAATGCAGTATGTGATCACTTGATCACTTAGATAAAAAATGTATTGATTGATTGATTATTGATTGATTGATTGATTGATTGATTGATTGATGGATGGATGGATGGATTGATTGATTGTGATCAACTTGTGAAAAAGTTCTGGTGAGCTTCATGGCTAATTTAAGTGTGAGTGTTGTTTAAGTAGAAAAATATATGTATAATGCTGTGACTAATGTGACCATGTTTGTGATCTATACAATGCTATGAGTGGATATGTGACTAGATAATAATGCTGTGACTGCATGTGTAACTTGATATAATGCTGTGACTGATATGACTAGATTTGTTACTAGATATAATGCTGTGACTATATGCTGTACAAGGTATGTGACTAGACAGCAATGCTATGACTAAATATGTTACTAGATAGTAATGCTATGACAAAATGTATGTGATTAGATATATACTCCTGTGACTAGATATGTGACTAGATAATAATGCTATGACTATGTGACTAGATATAGTAAGTACTGTGACTGATGTACTGTGACTGATGTATATATGGTGACATGTGACTATATGACTGTGTAGATATGTGACAGTATGCTATATGACTGATGTGACCAAATACAATGCTACGTCTGGTATGACTAGATATGATGCTGTGACTGTTGTGACTAGGTATGTGACTGAAAAATGATGTTGTGACTAGATGCAGAATTCAATATAATGATGTTAGTAATGCAAAGTCTGGATATGTGACTAGATATAATGCTGTGACTGATGTGCAGTCTAACATTGCGCAGAGCATTACATTTAAATTCTGGTTCACATCTGCCTTCACTGTGGGTCCAATGCAAGTGCAATTCTTCAAATTGAAAGTCTGCTTCTCCTATACATGCTAAAATTGTCGTGTACATATATGTCAAATCTGAGATACTTTCTCATGAGCTGTTGTAAGCTTTCCGAGGGTCATCCTCGGTGGTTCTAGAATATTTGCTTGCCTTCGGTGTTTTGAATGCCAAAATTCATGTAGCTTTTAATTTACAATCTGAGATGGTATGATCTTTCGGTCGGATGTCGATATACTTATCGGGTGACCGTGTGCTTGCTCCGTGCATCTATGTCATCAGACACAGAGGATCAAAACTATCGATGCACCATTTAGCAAGATCAGCTTAAGAGTTTCTATAAACAACTAGGACAAACATGTTTTGCACTTTACATTCCAATCCAAGTATAGTATCGAGTTACCTTCAAGTTCCTGAAAGGTGTTCATGAAAACTACCCACAGTGATGGCCGTTGTGAATATTGCTTCCACTTGTGATTTTCAGCATTGCATGTGTGCATTAAGATTCACAGCCGTTACGTATTATATGTCAGAAGAACATGTACCCCACATCCCAGCGTTTGCTATCTCTTCGAACAATGATTCCACCCCCTCATCTGCTCCCCTCATCTCCCTAGGAGATAGCAAAGCTTAAATATATCTTAAATATAACATTCTCATGGTAATAACTTAAAAAACGTACATATCAAAGTCTACGCAGAGTATCGCAGTTAAAACACCCACGATGCATAATCGCAGTGGACATTATATAGAAGCTACCGTGTGCACTAGCGGGAAAACCTCGCTGCACTTGAATCGCTGCCTGTTGCAGTAATTAAGTCACTCCTCATAATGATCAATTTAAAGCCTTGGATATTCTTTCCATGATTTTCTTTTTTCAGTGTTCTTTTCCAAGTCGTTTCCTCTCGAGAGAGGAGCTTCATTGAGAGGAATAAGGGATATTTTTGACCATGTGGTTTTATAAGTAGAGAAACCCCCCACCCACTTGCACCCCTTTCCATATTTTTGTTGTTGTCAGGTTGCACATAAAAGCGTCCTCCAATCATTGCTGTCAGTCAAACTGACCACCCAACGGTCGGACTCCGTTTCACGGCACATGTGTACACACTGGCGAAAAATCTTTTTTGGAAATTAGAGAAAAAGAAAAAGCCTTGAAGATCATTTCAAACAGGATTCCATCATGGAAATAGTCGTTAATTTCTCTCTCTCACTCTCTCTTTATTTTCCTGTTTCACTTTTTTTTTTCTTGTTTGTTGTTGACATATCTGGCCGTGGTCAAACCAGAGATTGATACCCAATGTCGTGGGAAGCGGTAGTGGATGTGGGGGGGTTTTCATTTGCTATCAATAATTCAAGATGAAGTGTTTGGGGTATCAGAGCCAGACTTAACAAAAACTATCATCCTGGTTTTTAGACCTGACAATGGCTTCAACCAAGTGCCCATTTTGCCATCACGTTCTGACAGGATTTGTCGTTTGTCCCGAGATAACCTTGACGAATTCATTACCATAGAGACCGTTGGTCATTTCCAAATCCCATCTTCTTCTTTTTTTTTTTTTTGTTCGGTATTCATTTCAANNTTTTTTTTTTTTTTTTGACAGGGACCATTTCTAACAGTTTTTCAAAGATGACTCATTTTTTTTTCTCTTTCTCGCTCACTCTTCTTCTGACACAATGCTCAGTCTAAAAGATTATTTGAGGGGGACGGGGCAGGCTCCACCGGGTAGCATTCTTTCCTTTTTTTTTTCTTTTTATATGTAATTCCTCTCAACGTTTGCAGGTATGTTTCAAGATAAAACACTGGAAATGGAAATTGTCTGCAACAATTGTAGCTTTCATTTTGAGACTGAACGAAACATACGTTTGCAGTGAAATGACTCAATAGATTGTAGACGGCCAGCGTTAATTATGGTGATCAAAGCAAGTTTGTTTTGTGCCTGTATGGTTGAACATGATCATTATAATTATTTTAACTTGTTTTCTTTTTTTT
>VJOZ01032436.1:5752-18727 GCA_009801055.1 Stichopus horrens
TGGACATAGCTCAGTGGCATATAAATAGATGTTCTTACATCAGATAACCATGTGCAGGACAACATAGATATTTTGAAAGGGTAGACCAAGAGGGTACATGCTGTATCGTGCCAAAATTGTTCAGTTACTGTCACAGTGTTAAGTCTGTAAATTGTGTGTTAGGAGCAATGCCCCTCAGAGAGCAGTGTGTGGTATACATGCAATAAAAACAACATTAACACAAATGTAATTTGTTAATTCTGAAGAATGCCATATGTAGTTGAGGCTATATTCTGAAACACACAAAACTTCATTTATGTGTCCAAAGAATTAAAAACAATGGTAAAACACTTTAAATGATCAATCTGTACTTAATAATGTGTTTTCAGTTCGTGCAAAATTCTCGTGAATAAGAGTAAGTTGTTAAACTGTTTGGGAGTTTAATTCTAAAGGTGGTATATCCAGATACAGTCTAGACTTAAAATCTGTTCATTAGAGTGGTTCAGTGTCAGTGAAACATATCGGCTCATGTTATACAGTAGCTATTTACTTTATGAAAATTTATTTTTCTTTGTTTCATTTGCCCCAGGTGCTAGACACCTTTGGCTGTTCAAGTTTACATCCATCTCACATTTCAAGATTTCACAGCATGTATGCAGGTACCTAGCAGTAACTTTGGGCAATGAACTTGAGATAATCAGCTCTGCAGGAATCTACTCTGTGAGAGTTTTGAGGTGTATTTTGACTTTTTAATTACTTCGATAGCGCTTGCTTTGTTCAAACTGCTGTACTGTATAACCACAGCTGAGAGGGCCTTGAGACCTTTATGTGTGGTATAAACATGTGCTTCCTAGTATCTTGGTTATTACAAAAATAGGTAATAAATGCCTGCAGTAAGAAAATAACCAGGTCTTGAGTTATTGCTTGAGGTTAACAAGGACAAAATTGCAAGTTGATGGCAGTTCCCATTTTCAATCTTTCGATTGTTTTGGAACAGATGTGGAGAGAGAATGGTTTTGAGCAAAACTGCCCTAGTTCAGCTAAATCTATCTACTACTTTCTGCAGTTGAGAGGAATACAGGTCCCGCATGCAGCCAGACTAACTCATTGGAAAGGGTCAGGGCTGGGGGGGTGAGCAAATTGTTGGAGTTTACCAGCGTTGGTTGAGGGGTCTAAGAGGAGGTGGTACCTAGCTACTTTGTTTCCATCTTTTCTCTCTGTATTTGTATTCCAAAGAGCAGGACCATTTATGTGAAAGCAAACAAAGGCAATTTCATATGCAATTGGTCTTTAAGTATGGAAGAGCTTTTGTATTGTACTGCAGATGATGGTCCCCCTACCCCTTTACACATATGTCACATATGTTTGCATTTTGTGCTGTTCTCTCATTTTACTGTCTTCATTGATCAAGAAAATACTTGATCGTCCAAAATGAAGAAGTGGCCCCAGAAACCAGAAGCTGCAGTTCACTGTTGATTTCACAGCCACTTTAATTTAAAAACATATCTGGATTTTTGCTTATGGTACACTGGCATGAAAAACACATTTTAGAACATTGACCAAATTAGTCATTTATAGAAATGTTGAAAATAGCCACAGTTGTCATCAAAATCCATCAAACATTGATCGTTTTGCAAAATAATTGCTGTCTTGCTGTTACAGGAGGCTGCTGTTACCATGAGTCAGGGGGTCTACATGCATGACCCATGCATTTCACTTTGTTCAATGACTTGATAACCCTGCATGCAGTATCATCTTTAGTAATACATTTTGATTGCGACTGTTTCAGGTTTTAACCAAGGCAATGCAGTAGATTCAACCATGATATTATTAGTTACAATTGAATTCAAGTTTTTACCAAAAATGGTCAATTAGTAGCCTGGCTGTATGTGTCAGGTTCTCCCTGTATAGTTAGCTCTGTAACATCACATGTAGACATTAGTACATCTCAATGTAATAGTGGATGTGATTAGCTGGGACAGAAAGTACAGTACAGAAGGAATTAAAGCTCTGTCAGGCTGCCTCAGCTGGTCATAGTAAATATGAGATAACAAAGCTGTAGCACACTGTACACGATACTGTATATGTTGCGCACATTCTATTCTGCATGTATACTGTCTGCGTGTAATACTGCTGCACTTTATTGTTCGTCGTATACTTTCATAAAGATATTTCAGACATCATGTGCCGATAACTATTCTTGTGTTTATTTACCGATAATTCTGCACTGCTTTCCTTTTTTTTTGTTTTCTTATTCAGGTGCTGTTCATGCAGAGATGTAGTTGCCAGTGAGATCTGACGATTTTATTGATACCGGCCGCCTCCTCCTGTCCATGACACGCCACAAACATGGCTAACCAGGGAGTGTGGATGGCAACGGATGGGTACTACCGGAGAAGCAGCCCCCAGAGATACCTTACCCACAGAGAAAGTAAGCCCTGGGACAAGAATTTGAGTCTCACTCTAGATCTGCAGTATTAAACTGATTTGCAATAGTGCCATGTGTATACATGTACCTCTTTCAATGCATGCATACATTCAAGGGGTGTTTCAGTTGGTGTTTGAAGATTCCTTTGATTTTCATGTACAGTGGGTGTCTCTAAAACCTTGAGCTTTTGAAACATTCTTTTGTCTGAATGCATAGTCAATGGGTGTCTCTAAAACTTTTAGTCTTTTAATGTACAGGAGTTCTAAAGATTTGCTCCTTAGATTCAAATTTCAAAAATTTCAAATTCACATCTCAAAAAGGGTAAATGATAATCCTAACGTACTGCAGATGCCACAATCCAATCTGAGCTAGCCCTTCCTCCCCCCTTCTCAAACTTTCATCCCCAAAGTGCTTGCCAACTTAAAATTTTCCAATTTTGTGGAACACTGCTGTAAAATCTATTTGCTCGGATGCTGCAGTCTTGGCACATCTTCCAGGCACTGTTCATTCTAACACAATCCTTTTCAAACTTGGGCATTTTGGGATCACTTTTCAATTTTTCGACTCCTCCACTTGATGCGTTTGTGCGAAGTGTACCTGGGAAGGTCTCTCCTATTTAACAGTCTACCCATCTAGCTGAAAGGAGGATAGGTATTTGTGAAATTACATCTTACATTACTTTTTGTACTTTCTGTCTCCAGGTGGAAGCATGTACCTAAGAGAAGTGTATCTATTAAACAGATTTTGTGGGAAGAACTGATCTGGCAATGACAAGTTCTCTTAGGAAATGCCCCAGTAGAGAGAAAAAATGGTTAATTGTTTTTTTTTCTTCTTATGTTGACACCAGCAAGATAGCACTCATGAGGATGTCTTTTATGCCTCTCCGTAGTTTTGCGGCAGGAAGGTTTTTTGATGGAAAACCATCAATGTCTACCTGCAGAATCCAGGTACACATTGATAACCTTCGACCAAACAACGTTCCATGTTTAAGGTAGGGGGAGGCATATAAGACATACTTCATGGATATTATCTTGTTTATGAATTTATTTTTTTTCCACTGGGGCACTTTCTAACAGAATATGTCATTCGCAGGACGTTTTTTATGGCAATTGTGTATAAATGCTCCTACACAATTTGGAGATAGAAAGTGCAAAAAGTAATCTAAAGTACCTATAAGCCTTGAACTCTGTTGATAACTGTACTTTTTCCTTTGGTAAATTTACTGCTTCAGTGTGCACAGTGCATGCTTGAAGGTTTTCCTTGATCTGTCTCAGTACGTTGCTATGCACCTACAGTACTTTAGGGACAATTTCTGCATCCACTGCAGTATGACACCTGTTTGTGTTTGGCCACAACACACCATCAAAGAAACAAGTTGACACACCTGCGATTCAAGATACCTGCAATTTCTCAAGTGCCATACAATCAAATTTGCTCATGAAAAGGTTTTGCTTTAGAAAATCAGATCAGTTAATTATCTTTCTTTTCATATTTTATTTGAAATATCTGAAACATAATGAAAAGTGGTAATTTAATCATTTTACAGGTTAGAACAAATGTGTACACAATATAGCAAATTAGTGACTTTTGTTTGTGCAATTAATGACATAAGGTAATTTTACTGAACATCTTATTCTTGAAAAGTACTACCACATGTTGCATATACTGCTTGTTCCCTTCACACCCAGGCAAAATTGACTAATTTTCAAAACTGCAAAGCACTTTGTTGTCGGTACGCCATATGGTATCATTTTATAGTTACCCAGCATTTTAAATGTATGTGCATTTCACTTTTGGCAAGATCGAACAATTACAAGCAATTGTCACCTTTTGATGTGCTTGCAGTTACTGTATTTGGTACTTAAATTAAGTGGCTTGGAAACATTCCCACAGTAGTACAAGATGACAAGACACCATTCCTGGTTTTAATTCACACAGCATACAATCTGTAATATTAATTCTTTGGTTTATCCTCCTGGTGTAAGGTGCATACCCCTTTTCACCACTTTATTGTATCAAGCAATAGAAAAAAAAAATGACAATGTGATAGCTCAAAGCATAAACGGAAATACTGTACCTCACCAAAATATACAGTCATCATTGTCAGCAGTAAGTTGTTTAAACTGGATGTCCGTTTTTGTTTCGTGAATGTCGACTGTGTCTCAGTGTGTTGTTTTTAAAACTAATGATGTGATTAAACACGTCCAGTTGGTATCCCCTTTGAGGTGGAAAGAGCTACTTAGGTACATTTCTCAGGCTATTTTAACTTATTGTTTTCGTCGTGACATAGTCAATTTTCACAAAGGAAATGTCTTCCACCACAAGGACATTGTTAATAAGTTCTTGGTCGATGCCTTAACCCGCGTGAAACAAAAAGTTTGGATTCGCAACAGATACTTTTCATGCATGAAAAGGGCGGTTTGAAACCCACTCATGTCTGCTTTCATCTTCAAAATGTCAGGAAATATATTGAAAAATAAAATTTCTTTTCATTTGATTGATGAGCAGCAAAAATTTTTTTTCTGATTTGGACATTCATCACAAGTATACTAGATGGGCGAGCCCTCCATTGAAAGAGATTTCAACACGACTACGCTTCAGCTTGCGTTACCGGAGAGGAAATGTTTTGATCCTCGGTGGAAGTTTGAATAAAGTGTAGTAATTTGAACCTGTCAGTTTCCCCACTTTTGTAAATTGAAAGGGACAAAATTCGTTGAGTGTCATCGGGGCAAAATTCTAGTCGCATGTGTGGACTTGGCACGCTTTGTTTGTTTCTCTGCTAATTTAGAAATTGTGGGAGTGAGAACAAAGGAAGGTTGCATAATTCTGGTAAGTTTAACTTAGACTTAAAGAGTAAATAAATAGTACGCTGGCATCGCTCGTTATCTCAGGGTCAAAAACAAAGTTGTAAGGCATTGGGAGGAAATTGTTAATACTGGAACTTGTTCATTAAGAAAAGTGATATAGTGTTACTATTATAAAGTATTGATATAATCTATGCCATTGCCAACTTTTGCAGAAATTAAATTATCATGTTGATATTGTGGTGAACTGAAAAAGCCTGCTTTCGACAGCAATCACGTACTTTAACAATATGGCTGTCAGCTGCGGTATTATTAAACTTATTAAAATGCAGTGCATTGACTCGTACAGGTGGATTGTACTTTCAGAGACTTTCAAAGACATTTAAAAACATTTCTGTGCATGCTTGCTAAGTTAGAAATGTCCCAAGACTCAGAGGATTGACGAAGTAGTAGTGGTAGTAAGCAATAGATCTCTATTGTCGCTATGTCACAATTTTGTCACAGGTATACGTACATATCGATGGCCGCAAAATTTCCTTCAGTTCGCTGACTCCAGTGCGGTGCTTTGGAACTTGGAGAAAACTAAGACAGTGAGGTCAAAGTGGATCAAATGCTAACTTGTGTTATTGCAGTGGAGATCATAGACTGTACTGTGGATGAATCATCATTCTTCTTGATTTGTGGTGCTGTTTGAATAGGTTGATAGATTGATCAAGAGATTGATCAATAGACTGATTGATTGATTGATTGATTGATTGATTAATTGATTGATTGATTGAAGAGTTCCCAACTGTTCCTAAAAATGGAGAGCTGCTCTTCTGGTTCTGGTAGGTTGACTGTATTGCAAAGGGCCATTATACCAGAAAGTTTTTAGTCTTTACTGTTTTCGAAGATGTGGTTTTTGCAAATTTTTGCAACCGAAATTTTTACCAGTCTGACTGACTCAATCATTTGAAGTTTTTGCACATACATGCTTCATCACTTGACAGATATGTAAGCTTCTACATGACAGTAATCATATGGTGATGTCAAATACTACATGCAGTAATGAGTAAAAACAAAATATGTACAAGTAGAAAAAAAAAAGAACTGCAGTGCTTAAAAGTTTGACAAAGTGTTTTACCTTACCAACAAGAAAATACTGTGAAAACAATCTTGTAAATTTCTGTTATATTTTTGCTTTGATCATTCTTAAGAGATCGTTCAAAATTTCATGACAGTGTATCTTGCGTTATCATCATATGTTGACATTCACATGGTAGATATGTATTCTTATTGTGTCTCTTGCTTCACTAATGCATGCATTTACAGTAGCCTTGCTCTAAATGTCCTCGAAATTAATTCTAGCATGGCACCGCTGTCCTCGTTTGCCTTCGTTCAAGTCTTCACAATGTGTGTCCTCTGTCTGAGATCTGTCTCTGTCTCTGATCATTGCTGCCTCTTGCAAAGGCCGTCGTAGCTTATGATCCTTGAGCATCCATGTGTTTCATTCTGTTGTGCTCATATTTCCCGCAAATTATCAATTATTGCCAAATTCTATGTCGCTTTTCAGAGTAATTCCTGTTTGAATTTCATTTCGTGCTGCGTGCTTGGGACAGATATCCCATCGAGCCGCTGCATGTTATAGGCTAAATTTATGCATTAGTGAAGGGAGGGGTAATTATAAACTGCATAGTCCCTCGTGAATGCCCACACCAGTGAGTTTGTGGGGAATAAGCAGGCAATAGGGTAACCTGCAGTAGTGACTGACAATCAGTTTCAAAAATTCATGTAACACTCTGTCGTCAGTTCTTTGCCAGTTAAATTACTGATGTTGGATAGATACTTTCTGTAAAATAAGGGATACAGTATTTCTGTAATATGAATATTAATAATATAGAGGATAAAGTTTATCTCTTGCCTAGCTTCAAATGGGAACTTAATCAGGAAGAAGTGATTTTTTTATTTATGAAAGGCTCAAAATTCAAATTCCCCTTTTGACTGTGTATGACATGGAGAAGCCTGTCTTGTTTTACAAAAAACAATATTATGTAAGATATTAAAGACAAAAATTCATCACCTCAGACAGTTTCAATTCTCTTAACCACCCCCCTCCCTCCCTCCTCCAGTTTTTAATTCCTCCACATTTGTAATCAAAACAATGGATCCTTGTGTAATCTGTGGTATATGAGCTAATGCATCTTTTGAATTTGATGCCAATCAAAGAGTACTGTAACTAAGAACCAGTTGAGAATTTTCCTTTCTGGAAGGTAAAAATATAGCTTAGGGTGATGAGTTACGGCCCTTAAACTGAGTGCAAATATATTTTTGTGCTCAATCTTCAGTACAGTAGTTGTATACAGTGAGTTGAATGGGCTGGCTTGCATGCAATTGATGCTTACACCTGCCCTATAAATTCTGTTATTGTTTATAACCAAGTTCCCTTTGTGCAGTATAGTACATTTATGTTGGCACCTCAGTGTATCTTCTGCATTGTCTAGTACTGGTTCCTGTTTGTAGCTCTATGCTATTGTTCATTTATAATACTGTATATGTGAAGGTCTCATGCATACAGTACCACACAAACAAACACTCACATTAACTTGTAGTCACCTTAATTACTCACATTACTGAAGCTAAAACTTTTAAAAAAGGATGCCATACTTGTTTGCAGAATTTGTGTGCAACTTCAGTTGGGTATACATATGCTTTCTCAACCATATCCCTTCATTTGCTACAGGAAACATTGATATTGAATGTTTTAATTGCAAATTATCAAGACCAGTCCTACGTTCATGTATATCCTGTTGCTTATGAATGAAATTTTGCATGGTACTTTACAGTGTACATAGCGGTCAACTTGTTTCAACTTAAAAGAGACACAACAAACCCTGAGTTTTCACATTGACCTCATGTTAAAGGCTAATATAGTTTAATATTCTTTAAGACATCCTCTGCGAAATAAGTTAGCAAATCTACCTTTCCCCAAATTTTTATTATTTCTGAGTGATTTTTTTTCATGGATAAACCGAGGGTAGGCTGCCATTCTCCTGTTTTACAAAAGATGCTTTGACAGTCCCACCACAGTGCCACCTCTAAGTATAGCATGTACATTATGAGTTCATAGTGGTTGTTGGATGTACAGCAATGTGTGAAATACTTAAAAGTGTACATGTTGCTGATTCCAGTTGGTAGTATTAATTCAAACTGTAGGCTAAAGGAGAAACTCTAAAAAATTTAACCTCATATATGTCCTCCCACCCTGTTCCAAATGCCATTCCTGATATATGTCAGATACACAAAACAGTACAGGACTCCTGATTTTTTATAGAGAGTCCCAGTATGAGAGAATTCTTATCCAAAGGAAGCATGTTTGAAGCAGGATTCAATGTACTTTTTTGTTGTCTCTGAAGAAAGAAATGACGGAGAATCTAATTCTTACACCACAACCACATTATGTGCATTGAGGTTTATTGCAACTTCCAGATTACAATTTTTTTTTAAGAGGAGTTGTTTTCCTGGGAAGATAGGGACCAGGTTTGCTTTCCAAACAGTTTAATTCAAAAACGATTCATGAGCGACTGCAACATTGAGAAATTTGAAATTGATGTCCCTGCTGTGCATAGAATCCCCACGAATTTTCCAATCTAATGAAACCAATCAGATGATAATTGGTTGGTCTAGTCGAAGATCTTTTACTAATGAACCAATAAACCATCATTTGTTTTTTGATCAATTGAGATTCACTTTTTAACTGGTATTTTTGTTGCCCTTCTGCCCCATTGTGCTATTTTAAAAGCTTTGTCAGTTTCCTCCCACAAGTCAGAAAAATGCACTATTGTTCTTGAAATCAGATTTTCAACCCACAAAGAAATATTACAGCATTTTTTTTTTTTATTCAAAGGATGGAAACAAGGTACCATGCTGTTTGACAATACAGTATGGTAGTTGATATTTTGTGTAAATACCATTGAAGAATAGAGCAGATTTTCTGAATGCAGTCTTTTGAGGTCATCAACATTTAATTTGGTGGGAAATTTGTTAATGAAGCTTAAAGGGGGTTTTGCGTGGTAACTGTGAATACGTTTTCAACCGCAATAATACGACGGTTCATTCGTCTAGATGTACACATTCTGTGCTTGTGTCACTGGGCTATTTCTCGAGTCAGTACCAGGTATTGCTACAGTAGTTTCCATTAATGTTGAACTTACTGCAAGACAAACATTACATGCGTAGCTGTGGATTTCCTCAAAGTTGAAACTGAAGGAAGGGTCAAGATGCTTTTTTGTCGACAGTAAGATACGTGTCATGGAGTGGAGTTAAGGGAGTTGTTCAGAGGACAATGAAGCATTATCTGATAGAGGGCAGTGTTCACAGAGTTGCAGGCAAAGTGTTCCCTATACAGTAATTGCAGTTGTCACAAACCCTAATGAAGGTTACCAATGAATTCTAGCATGTTGGATGCAAGTGTGTTTGAAACTGTCCTTATAGGGAAGGTATTTGAAATCATGTAACTGGTGGTGAATTTACAGTATGTGAAGAATGGGACTGGCGCAACTCAACGCAGGAATGTGACACTGATTTATGAGACATCACAATAAAATGTGACACTCTTTACTTCATATCCCAAGTAAATGTCTTATCATTTCCGTTGATTCATTTTTTGTTGTTTTTTTTTTCTGAACTGTAGACTCATTTCTTTGTAATCATCACAACATTTGAATTTTTGCTTCTCCTTGATTTAATAACTGTTCTTCATTAATTTCACTACCTGCATACCGAGCACCATATGGCAAGCATACGCTTGAAAAAGTAGTGCTACTTAGTAATTATAGGCTAGGAAACTAGGGTGCAATAGTTCTTGGGGACATGTAAGTTCATCATTGGCAGGTGACCATCCAGAAAGTTTCCTGATAGCTACTGCACTGAGCAAGTGATAAGTTTCTCCATACTTTGCTGGAAACAGAACTGATCGAGTTTTGCCATCTTTTGTATGCTTTACTGTTTATTGCTTGAACTAATTATTCGTCCCTTACTCCAATGTGGAATGTTCTTATGTGTTCTCTTTGTGTTACTTTTCTCAAATATTGTTTCCCTGCTTGCACTTTTGCCATGGATTCCTTGTTATTCCCAAAGAATAATAGTACATGTATTACCCACAATAACTTATTGTTTATCATCAATACTCATCATTTATCCAAGTATAAAGGAAGAGTTTTCAAGATGAAAAGATACCACAGATCTGTTAAAACTAGTTAAGGTCATTCGAAGCCTGCTTGACATTGTTGGTCGGCATTGTGGAAAGCCTACCCTTTGACAGTCAAATCCAAACACAGGTTAATTTTGCAGGTAGTGACTTTGTACAAAAGCATCGGTTGAGCTGTTGGTGTTTTTGTTACACTGTTCGTTATGCAGGCAGGGAGTTCAGTTTGTGGCACTGTGTAGAACAAGCAGCATGGTGTACAGTAGTAAGCAAGTGCAGGTAGCTCACATTCTTGTGAACTGAAAACCTGCGATGGCATTCGTTCGTTCGTTCAGCATTGAAGAGAATCTCAGTAACGGGAATTATTCTTCTCTTTCAGGATCCCAAAGACATGCCCAGCAGCAGCTACAACAACAGCAACAACAGTATCAACAGAGGGTGAACCCTAACTTCAGTAATAACAACCAAGGCATCGGTAAGCACTCTACAGAGACAGCCCAGAGAGTCCCTCAGAATCAGGGGTATCGGCGTCAACCCTCTGATCCATCAGAAAAGTGCAGTTGTTGTCCCTATGGGTACCACATCGATCTGGACTTCATGCGGATTTGTGACGAAATTTCGTCTGGCGTCAATCTAACGGAGATCAAGAAACCTGGCAAGTTGAGAAGCAGAAAGAAACCTGGACCAGCGGTATCTGGTAATGTTGTGTCTCCACAGGTGTCCCCCAGATCTTTGTACGTAGGGTCAGAGAGGATTGCTAAACCACTTACCTCCTCTAAAACAAAGGAAGATCTCTCACAGGTGGATGACATATTTTCCAAAGAGAATCAAGAATTTTGGGACATTTATCATCAGTTTGATGAACATTTGAAAACCACCTACCCAAGCAAACAGTATCCCAAACCCCGTCGTAGTCGCATACCGTCGGACACGCAGAGTCTTCCTCCGGATGCCCTGGACACCCAACTCAGTGATGTAGAGAGTGTCTGTTCTGATGTGTCTTCTACTTCTCTCCAGCAAACTGCCAGCGAATCACGTTCTGCCATGAATGCCTATCGGAATCACCAGGGGTACCATCGGGAGTACCACCGTCAAGAACCTCTGAGGGTCAATCTTCGGGAGATGGCAGATCTCAGCGGATCAAACACTTCTCTCAGTTCTGCCTGCAGCTCAAACAGCTTCTCTCCGTTACAGTTCAGTGGGGCCTATTCATCACTTCCAAATGTCCACTCTGAGTCCAGTGCATCGGGTAGATCCACTCCTTCGGGGAGATCGACTCCCTCGTTGATGAGCGCGAATAACCTGACGATGATCCGCCAACAGATGGCGTCTGCGCTGGTTCGCCTGAAGCAGTTGGAGAACCAAGTCAAGCTCATCCCGACTCTCCAAGTCAAGATAAATGTCTTGAAGGAGGAGAAGAGATTGCTGAAGATGCAGATACAAAAGAGAGATGAACTTGAACAGTCAAGAGAGGCCAAAGCACAAACAGACTCCGGAGAATTGCAACGGAAAGAAAGAGAGCTGAAGATGAGGGAAACGGAAGTACAGAAGAAGGAGCAGGTTAACAGTCGCATGGAAATGGATCTGCATCAATGGGAGGTTGATCTAGGGAAACAAGATGCAGCATTGAATCAGAGAGAGCTAGACATCCGAAAGAGAGAGACAAATTTGGAGAGCGCCGAGGCAGTGGAGAGATTAGATTACAGTTCAGATCATGCCACATCTAGTCTATCATCGTCCGAGGATCACCAGAGGCCTAGCACTCTGGAAGAACTTGCAGAAAAGCTGAACAGACTTAAAAGAACTCCTCCACCTGTCGCCCCTAAACCTCTGGCAAAGACCCAGTTGAGGAAGGCGGTGGTGCAACCTTACGTGCACACGAGAACAATCGGTGTCCACGTTGACACTTTGAAGTGCGATGTGAAGGATGTAGGAGTATCTGTGAACAGTTATGCGAAAGACTCGTTGTATCGTCCTTTTAACGTAACAATGTGGAAACCAAAATCATTTTCGGAGGGGATCCCTGTGACGAAGTCAACCCAGACTGATTCAGGGAATACCCCAAATACTTCTGTGGAGGAGAGAGTTTCATTCACACAGGACAGTCTCCTACAAGCATCTGCCAAAATGAAATCATTTACAGAAGATATTGGTACCCAGACCATCAACTGGGACGAAAAAAGAGGGACCAAGGTCAAGGAGACGTCCATGCAGACCACCCCCGAAAGGGTGCCCGTCATACCCAGCCGTAATTGGGAAACTCAGACGGAGAACAGGCCGGTCAATCTTTCGAATGCCA
Organism: Stichopus horrens; assembly: GCA_009801055.1. NCBI lineage: Eukaryota > Metazoa > Echinodermata > Holothuroidea > Aspidochirotida > Stichopodidae > Stichopus > Stichopus horrens. The sequence goes on from VJOZ01032436.1 coordinate 18,445, forward strand.
TAGTGCAAACGGAAAGGGAACCAGTTAAAGTTACTTACGATAGAGGGACCTTCACCCTTGTAGAGGTCACCGATAGGAGCACCACTACAAGTGTGAGGCAGGAACGTGATGTTTACAGTCGGGGTACAGTAACTGATGTCGTCCAGAGGAGGCATATGGCGGTCAATACCGATGTTGTCGATTCAAAATCGGATCTGTTGCTTGCTTCAGAGAATGTCCTAAATTCCAGTTCCCAGAGGCAGAGAGCCCATTGCAAGGATGCATGGACAAAGACGGAATCTCC
>VJOZ01032440.1:0-25421 GCA_009801055.1 Stichopus horrens
ATAACAGATTTTGAGGTACAATTCATGGATATTGGATCGAAATACTAGTAAAATTGAATTTTAGACTTGCGAAAACAAGATATTTGATTTTCAGGGATTTTGAATTTACAACAGCTAGAAATTCCAAGGTTTTTACGTTAGATGCGCGAAGTTTTGTACATCCATGCTATACATGAATAACATCTTGCCACTACCAAGTACCATATAGCCTGACGATAAAACCAGGAGATTATGTTACTAGGTCTAGCTACAACTTAGCTAGACCTAGCCTTTGTTCATACACTTCACTTCAGTTCAGCCTTGAACTGCAAGCAACTGCAGTGCTATTATTATAATAGCTTAGGCTTTATCCCAGTGACGTCACTGGGATAAAGCCAATTATACAAATGTTGTTTTTGCCGTGGTCAGTCAAATGAGCAACATCACGTTATTTATGTGTGATTGCGTATCTATTTACTGTAAATGTAATGTTAAGTAGGTATACGCCCACTTGAAAGAGATTAATTGCAAGTCAAAAAAGAAGTCTTTTGTTCTAGCTGTTACCTATTTGTAAAATAAGGCTACAAGGATATGTAGTCAATTCAAAAAGTAATTCTAAGTCCATAAAAGAAAAGCACAGTATTGAAGTACCCTTGAAAAGGCTATGAAGATATGCAGCACAAATCAGAATACCCCCTTTAAGAGACTACGAGGATACAGAGTCATATCGTATTGATACACAGTCATCATGTCATGTTTGGGTGTGTTTTTAAGAGGCTAGGAGGATTCACTGCCAAAATCAGAATGACCTGGACACATACTGTAAATTACATATTTGTGAACCCCAGTCCAAGACCTAGGTGTATTTGAAGAGGCTAGAAGGATACGTGGTGAAGATTCCATCTGTAGGAAATCTCTGGTGGAGAATGACTCATCTTTTCATATGATGCTGTGAAAAAGCCAGAGGATATGCAGTCATATCATTTGATATCTACTTAGGAGTCTATGCGGATACGCACTCAAGGTGACCATGTAGCCTGGAAACCCGTCCAAATACAGAACTTAATCTCGTGGGTGTTCTACAATTGTGCCAAGCATTTTGTGTGGCAGTCATTTAGAGCAGGAAGTGAATGCAGCAGATCTTATGACTGTCATTCCTTTGGCTTACATTGCTTTTATGAGAGCATATTGTGGAAGTGACCATGATCCCATATATGTGAGATTAACAGAAGATTTCCACTCATTTTCTGTTTCAGAGAAGGACATTTCAACAAAGAAATAATTGAAAGAGAATTTGACCCTTCGGGAAATGGTTTACATGCTACAACACCATTGGTCGTAAGTAGGACCTGAAAGAAGTATTTTTTCGGTACTGATTTAGATCCATACCATGTCCAAGTGTAAAGAAACCTTAGTCTAACTGTAACTCATAACCCTAATCTTGGATACAACAATAAGTGTGGGGGAAGGAAGTTAGCAAACTCATTAAGATAGTATGAATTGAATTGATGAAGTATTTTGAAGTTGAAGGTATTGATGAAGTTGTGCCCAAACTTCTCAATCATGTACATCTGTGTATGACATTATTTAATCTTAAAACTAAATCCAGCAGACACACTTTAACAGATTCAACCTAATATTAGCATAGGTTGTTCGAAGTTTGGCTGACAATCTTTCTTCATCACAATCGTCGAGGTGGAGCTATAAACAATACCTGCCTGTATAGTAATGGCATAGTTGGACTTTACCCAACATCTGCTTTGACATATTATATGATCGAACACTGCTTTGACATATTACATGGTCGAGTTCAATTGCAAAATGAAAAACATAAAGAGCTGCTTCGACTGAGAGAAAACTGGAAACCAATACTGACTGGTGACACAGTGTAGGGTCTTACTCTTCTAGATCTGTGTCGTGTAGACCTGAAGCTTATGGCGTGATTGCCCTCCTTTTAGTCTTCTTCTAACACCTGCCCTGATAAAGATCATTTCCATCATTATGTTAACAGGCAGATCTGGAGCTAGCTTATCTGGCAGCCATCGACAAACCATTCAGAGCCGTCTCCAAGAGGCAGAAGATACGTGCACGGGGCAGACAAGATGATGAACGATCACAGACTGAATCTGTGACCCCTTGTACCAAGCTGGACACAAAGCTCAAAGGGAGAGCTCAACGGCAGGATGTAACTCGACTCTCTAGAAATTCAGAGATGACTTTGGTATGGCTCTAAGATTTTTGCTTGTGTTTCAGGCTCAGATATGTCAAGCAGTTTTCATAAATGAAGTAATTCTTGTAAATTGGTAACCTGAAATGCATGTATATAAATTCTGCTGTCCCTTACTCAACTGGGATTGTGTAGCATGCAACAGAATGACTCCATTTGATATGTATTCACCTGTGTGCCACTTGGGGTCATTGTCAGGTGGCTGATGGGTAAGGGAGTTTAAGACTCATGTAATCCTTCACTTGCAAAATCTTCTAAGAAACTGGTCACTAAGGAATCCTTTAAGGCATTGACAGTAGTGTAGTAGTTTATGGCAGGCAAAAACCATCCCCTGGCTGGAAACATTTTCCTCAGCTCCAGATGATAATGAACTTTGTGTAGCATCAGCAAATGGCCTCTAGTGGGTGTATACCACTTAGCAAAATATTTTCAGGATCCACTTTCACTAAACCAGTAAGGATTTTGAAGGTCTCAATTAAAATCTGCTTTAAGCCTTCTCATCTCCAGGGAAATGAGATTTAATCTCAGGAGTCTATGATGACAGGACAGATGTGTGGTACAGTAGCTGTTTTTTTGGAAACATGATGGCTGTTTCAGCTTTTATGGTTTCCTTAATTTTACTTTATAGAGTGGTCTCTCCATAAATGACATTATTGATGTTCATCGATTTAGATGCCAAGGGGTACCCTTTGAACACACCAGAAAGGTAAGTAGACTTACTTGAAAATTTCTCAGTTTCTTTGCAAAGCTGTGTGTCCACCTAATGATACCCCTTTTCTCTGTCCTTGTTGATGTTAATGAAAAGTCAGGAATGCACACTAACCAGTGGTAATCTTTAAAAAACTGTTCACCAGCAAGGTGGTAATATTTTGACTGAAATGCACCATTGCATGTTCTCTTTTGATGTGTGTATAAACTTCCTTGCCATCCAGTGAACTTGGTAATATGGTACCATTCACCATTGCATCATGTGCAGTTACCTCTGTACCCTTGTTTTTTTTTTAACAGAATGTTTGCTAGATATCATTCACGCCTTTAATTTCATGTGCAACATGGTATCCATGGTCAAAACGCATGCTTGCCTCAAGTTCACTTAACCTATTTTCCCCCCTTTTTCTTTTGATCAGTGTTTTCAACAAATTACTGTAAATTCCAAATCTGTGTTATTGTCTTGCTAGGATTTGGTTTAGCCTTGAATTTTTAAAGGTTAGGAGTGGGTTGCAAGTAGTTTGGATGGTCATTCTTGTAGTAATAATCCTGTTATTGCACGATGCCTTGGAACAAATACCTTGGAACAAATAATTGCACCTTTTTACCCTTTCTACTTATTCTTTGTTCTCAATTTTGGAAGGGAAAAGTCCCTCATGTTTCACACCATGTGCAAGCCTACCTCAATGCCGGAGAAGCGTTGCGATTTTCGAGAGAGAGGGATGAACGCAAACTGGCGCGAGAGTACAAGGCTAGATGCACGAAAATCAGAGAGAAGAACTTGCCAGATGGGTATGACTTGCCCAGTCATGTCAAATTTCAACATTTGATAATGTTTTATATTGTTCTGTTTGCAAATCAAATGGTGGTTGCTATGAGAAAACTTTGATCCCTCTATATTTGTGCAAAAGATCATATGACATCCTGGACTAGACTACAGTTTGGTCTTCAAGGGTGGTTCTGCCTACAGTACCACATCAACTAGAAAGTGGTCAAACTGGTGTATGTGTGGGTACAATAATACACTCTCATCCCTTTGATAAAATTTTGAAATGGTGGTAGTGGGGACAGGAAAAAAAAAAGCAACTTGATGCAAACATCCTCCATTTGTAATCCTTTGACTTCTCATCAGAAAGCAAGGCTTGAAATAAAGAGGTACTCATAAGTTTGAAGATTCATGACTCGGAAATGCTTAGTTAAGCTGCTTAACAAATCTCCTTGAGTTATTGATCTTCACTGAACTAGGACTGTTGCTTTGTATGTAAAGAATGATTAAATGTCTAATAGAATTGCTTTACAAATTTCCTCTTCTCTGTTTTGAATACAGGGATCACAGACGAACAAGATCTGAAATACGTTCTCCACAATCTTTGATTGACTTTCGACACGTGCCCTTGAGCACAGGGCCAGCTGATCATACCGTAGGTGAGTTTGATAGAGCTATGTTGCTCATACTCGTAACATGTTGCATGTAAGTTGTAATTTTTTTACTTTGGTAGAGCAGTCTGTGGTAGTTGCAACTCAACCAATCCTCAAATCCTTACTTAAAAGTCTTTTCAAGATATGCCAACTTGTGAATGTCATTTCCAACTTTCAGGCAGAAAATCAGGCAAGCAAAATGTGAAGACCAGAAACACACAAAAGAAAAGTTCACCAAAAATTGCCAGATTTGAACCTCCATGCCAATCCAACTCACTGAGTGACAGTGAGTCACAAACTTCCAGTGTTCGAGAGTTTTTTGTCCGCAAAGAGAGTGGAATGCTTCCAGGTGATTTAGGGTCATCTTCAAAGGAAGAACATCACACGGATGTGACCATGCCAGACCGCTCCAAGGAAACAAATGAAAGCTTGGTTGGGGTTGGCGGTGGTGGGGAGCCAACTCAGAAGAAGAATCTAAATGAAGAGGGTAAAAGTAAAATGCACCTTAATGGTGAGAAACAAGAGATGAAGACGAAAAAAGACGGAGAAAAGCAGGAGGCAGTCTTTGATGCTGGAACTAACATGCACTCAGACTCACAAGTCACGCAATCTGCTGGAACAAATTTCACGCCCACATCAGAAGAGAGCAGCTGTCAACAAATGATTGAGGGTGATTCTATCAGGACAGATTCGGCCGAAGATTATGTAGAATGCCACTCAGAAAACCTAATAGTCCCTTCTGCGCTCAGCGACAAGAGTAGTTCAACTTTGGGTTCTCCCTCCGGTGGGAGAAGGAAAGGCAGACCGCAGACTGCTTCTCATAGACCAAAGGAGTCACCTGATGAACGATGGAATCATTCACAGAGTAGGACCAGAATGTCACCGCAGATTTCAGTGAACAGTTCCGTTACCGCTAGGAACAGTGACGTTCGAGTTGAGAACGAAATGGCGGATGGCGATGGCAGAGACCCCGACCTGAGGTCGGAAGGATCACATCATTCACATGGCTCCATAGGGGATGCCTCTAGCCTGATTGACGAACCTAGCATCAAGAGCTTGTCGTTGCAAGATACGTTTAGCGGAAGTTACAGTCTGGACTTCGAGGACGACGACGACGAGAGCTCTGCATTCGACACCGTCAGCTACCATAGCAGGACAAGGAGCAGGAGCGGATTTATCAGCATTCCCAATGAGATCGGTATGAGCGGGAGCAGAGGGCCCGCTTCTAGAAGTAGTGACAGAACTGAAGAATACATAAGAACAGAAAGTGTATTATCTCTCAGGTAGCAGATGATTTTGGTAGCAAACAAATTCAGGTAGGGAATTTAGTAGTCGGTCAGTCACTAAAAGATATTGTGGGAAGCTGTTATGACTTTTGACAAGGCCACTATGAAATTTTTTTTTATGAGGCTGTCATGAAAGCAACTTGTAGGTCTATTTTCCCTTAGTTGTTCTTCTAGTTTACTTGCCATGACTCAATGATGAGAGAAACATACGTTTCTTGATATTAACTTATTTTTATGTTATATTTGTCTTCCTTTTTATGAGAAATATAATACAGGTATATATGGCTACAGAGTCACATGTGTTCTACTCTTTTTGTTACTTTCTCAACTACAGAACATAAGAACTACTGGTACACAGTGTTCACACTGGGTCCAAAATTCCGACCAAGGTACCCTTGGTACAGAGTCGGGCTCCTGGGCACTTGAAAGCATAACTTCTGGTAGGCTACGAGTTCCTTCTGAAGTCATCTTTAATATGACCTTTTGCTCAGTATATGAATATAACACCATGTATCAGACTCGCTGAGTACATGGGCACGCAACCTAAAAGAGAAAAAAATCCTGCATGGGAAAAGTAACATTTTAAAACTGGAATATGAGTTGAAAAGTTGTCACTGAAAGTAAAATTCCATGGATAATCTCATAGCACTACAAAATAACATTGTGTAAGCCCCTGGCTATTTTTGCGTCTTGAACATTCACACCCATTGTAAAATAGTCTTTTTGATTTCAAGTAAGGGTGATTGACTGCTATGCTATCTTAGAGGTCTGAATTTTGTAGGGTCAACATAAATGTCGAGACAATTTTCATATTCAAATATCTGGAAAATGAGTGCATAGTTCTTTTTCAGACTTTGTGACATGTGACCTTTTTTTCTTAATTTCCCCTGAAGCACTGACGAAGTACAAAGGTAGATTACGAGCACAACTCATTTTAAAGTTTTTCTCAGGGGTAACAATGAATGTTGGTGAAACTTTGGATCCAGGTAGTAATTTCCCAACAGAATCCTGACGTTGTCAGATGACAAAGTGCAAACACTACTACTGTACAGTAAAGAGAGATGACGTCTTAACCTGAACTGAATAAAAAAGAATTGAAGCAAACAATGCAACAAGCCCAAGGTGATAGCATAATTTGCCTGCAAGTTGAAGCAAATCTATACAGGAAAATACTTCACAGAATACCTTAATTCTACAACAGTAGACCCTACCACTAGCATAACACACATATATATATACATCAAGGTGGTGCATATTTGGTGTTTTACCAAATGTCTAATCTTAAGGGCAGTGCCAGTGAGGGATTAGGGTGAAATGTCCTCTTAATAGTTACATCAACTTTATCAGACAGAAAGGTTTGCATGTGCAATGTCCCTTTGATGATGATCGCATGCTGTAAGCTGCAATGATCTGTTGAGAATGCATATTTTGTTGTCAATGAAATTTCTCTTTCATGAACAGCCCAGAGTTTACCTTCCGTTTTCAACAATGTCAAAACATGACAGGAAGGAAACATATGGCAATGTACTAAATGACTTACATTCACACACTTAGAAATAATTATCAACATGACTTACGGACGTCTTCAAACGCCCATACAACATACAAGTTTTCTGGTTCGAGTCCTTGGGACTTTTGTATCGGTGCTTTCCTGAAGTTATGTTGCAAAATTTCCAAATGATGTACTTGTTCACTTGTTCTGATTAGTACCACTGTTAGTATGATTCTTCCATCACCTGTCAGGCAGTGACGCATTAAAAAAAAAACTCATGAATTTTCATTGCAAGTGCCTGGAGATGGTTTAGAATTGCCGCATGATTTTCAAGGTCATGGCAGCGATGCAGAATCAAACGAGTTTGGGTGGCGAGGCTCATTTATCTACCACTTCCCACAGGTTTGACAAAGTGAATCCATCTTTTAGCTTTTCTATTGCAAGGCCAAGTTCTTCTGAAAACACAGGTGGTCTATCTTTTTCCTTGTTGCCGTCTGCAAAATATGCCTGAAAGGTAGAGAACAGATCCATAGATGTGAAAGACAGAAGTTAAATCTTTCCAGGCAAATAGGAACTGACCAGAGATGGCAGTTTTGGTCACCAGCCTCATAAATGGACAGATGATACATACCAAATTGTGAATGTCTGAATAATTTTGCAACTGGATTTTTTTTTTTTAAAGTTCACACAGTTTGTTCAAGAATTTCAAATGATGTATGTTATGACTTCACATTTAAAGCAACGAGACAATTTCATTTCTACAAATCAAAGAAAATGCATAGTGCTGCATGACTGAACCCGATTGCCCGGAGAAAGTAAAATTAGGTCTGGGCAAGTTCTCTCTTATCCTAAGTTGTCTGATTGGGCAAATGACAGACCATAGGCTGCCACACACCAAAATGGCATCATACTGGGTTGACAAAAGAAACCAGTCATCAGTGGATCATCTTGCAGAGTTATCACAGAGTCATCTTGGACCAAAAACTCCTTTTTTGAGATCATGCATGTCTGAAAGGTTGTTACAATTTGACCACCGTTCAAAACCACATGGTTCTTACACTTGATGAGATACAACTACATACAGAATATGACATATGTCAAAGCTTCCCTTCTTAAATGAGTTCTGACCTTCACCAAAGACAGTCAAATTCTTGTACACTCAGTGAGATACACCTTCATTCTAAATAGGAGATCTGCCAAAGTTTTTCTTCTTGAGACATCATGTTTACAACATTTTCACAATTTGACAACTGTTGACCTCAAATAACCTTTGATCTCCACCAAAATCAATAGGGACCTTGTAATCAATGGTGCACTTACATATCAAATATGAGATTTGTCCAAACTTTCTTCCAATAAAGTGTTTACAATGTTTTCACAATTTCACCCATGTTGAACCAAAATCACTAGGGATCTTCTACACAATGTGGTACACCAACATACCAAATATGAAATTTGTCCAAGCTTCCCTTCTTGTGATATCATGTTTACAAGCTTTTCGCAATCTGAATTCTGTTGAAACCTTTTGACCTCCAGCAAAAACAGTAGGGTTCTTGTACTCAATGTGGTACACCTATGTACAAAATGTGAGATATGTCCATGCTTCCCTTCTTGAGATAACATGTTTTACAAGGTTCTCACAATTTGACCCCTATTGACCTCAAATGATGCGTAAATAACTCCCATTCACAACCTGGGGCATGTAAAATCCTTCACATTTTCAGGGCAAGTGATAAAATTATAAGGGCAGGTGAATTCTGGAAGCAACTTGCCCAACTGGTCAAGTTGTTGTAAACCTTAATGTTCAGCCCTGCGCTGATGAAAGAAGTTGTTGAATATCAACACTTTGGAGGTTTATGACTTTCACAAGAACAAAAAGGCTCATATTCCTACTTTCTATATGTTCTGACAAGCCCAGACCTGCAAAAATTAAACATGACCTGTTAACATCAATGCACTCACTCCAGTAACTGGACAAGTCTCTATTGTAAATGAAAGAATCGTCCTGACTACAAAAGTGCAATGACATGCGGAAATAGGAGGCATTCTTTGACAGACTCCTGCATTTTGTATGACCCCTTAATAGTAGGCTAGTCTATCCCATAGCTTTAAAAAAAAACACTTTTGCAAAATTACATTAAAGACAAAATACCCTCAATAGGAGAGGTTTTCAGTCAATGACAGATGCATGTACCACTTCTGGACAGCTACTTAAATCGTAGGAAGACGATAAGACTCACAGCAAAGGCGTCAGAGTGCCCCTCCTCTTCCACGATGTCCACATCGTCCTGAACTGTCTCGACCTTGAGGTCCTCCAGGGCCTGTGGGTTCTCGTCCCTCTCAAATTCCACCCCCAAGATGGGACTGGAACTGTAGACCCTGTGCAGCGACTGAATCTCCTTCACCGTCTCCTGCAGTTTCTCCATCGGATCAATACGAAACCCTAGCACGTATCCACCGCTCTGCGGTGATCACAAAATAAACGAGAAATGAAAAGCAATCTGAGATTATCACCTCCTGTATGCATCTATTTATCTGCTAAATTCAGGGAGGAAGGGAGCAGTCGCCAGCAATTAACATACCTGACTCATCTCAATGGACAAAACAAGTGAGCAGAAATCTACATACAAAATAGATCCATCATGTTACTAAACAAACAATGAATTTGTCTTTGTCTTTAATTCTGATGTTTTTGTTTTCATTGTTTTGGGTTCTTTTTTTGTTTGTTGTATTGGTAAATTTGTATTGGTATTAATCAAAATGACCTCACCTATAAAAACAGACATACAACATTCTTGAAAAAACAAGCAGTGTAACTATTCAATACAGTGTTACTACTAGGCCAACTGTGGTTGATGATGACACATGCAAAAAGCTATACAACTTGTCTCCTTAATGATATAGTCACAGTTTTTAACATTCCACGATGTTTCAACATATTTTCTTTTTGTGGCGCTCAACTAGCTACATAACCTGGAGACTTATTCCACCCAACACTAATATCTGACACTTGAGCAGTCAACACAAGTTCTGCATGAAAATATCTATCAACGACCACTATCGATGGCCGGTACTGGGTGGCTGAAAAGCAACTTATTTTTATCATTGGAAGCGACAGGCGACAAGGAATGTACAAGTCAGACGATGAAACTAACAGAGCACCGACTGAGACGGGCTATCGCACTCTCACTTACTATCAATTCACTTTTTCAAATGGCCACCAATAGCTTACAACTGACTGTTTTAACAATTATGTGTCTGCTTTTAATTTTCCACAAATATCCCTACCTGTGATGATGTCTCCAGGACAAGAGCCATCCCAAATTTGGAGTCTCTAACTTTGACGGAACGCTGCCAGAAAAAGAAATGTCGGAAAGCATGCGCCATGATGACATTTGTGACCACAAAATTGATTTGACTGAGTTTAAAATCTTGCAAAACTTTTACTCAATTACCAGACTTTCTCTACACTTAATTGGAGGTTCTTGAAGGATGGAAATAATGTGTTCAATCAGAATGCACAAATGCACTGTCATTTCGATGATGCAATTCTTTTTCTGAATCTGACATTATAACATTATGATGCGTCACAAAGCTACCTGTGCTTTATATGAAATTTGAAATCTGTCCAAGCTTCCCTCACTGCGATACAATGTTTACAAGAATTTTACAATGCGACTCCTAGTGACCTTCATCAAAGACAATATTCTTGTACTCAATGAGATCCATCTACATACTAAATATAAGAACTGTCCAAGCTTTCCTAGACCTTGAGAAATCACAAAGGAGTTTGTATTCAATGTGGTACACTGACACACTGAATATGAGGTATGCCCACGGTATTAAGATATAATGCTTACAAGGTTTTCATAATTTGACATGTTGACTCCAAATGACCCTTGAGTGCCACCATAACACAAAGACTTCTTTTACTGAATGTGGCATACCTACATGCTAACAAGTTATCTGTCCATGGTTTCATTCTTGATTTGTGTTTACAAGGTTTCCACAATTTGACCCCTGTTGACTTCAAATGACCTTTGACCTCCACCAAATCGATAGGGATCTCGTACTGAATGTGATACCTCAACACACTAAATATGAGATTGTCCAAGGTTCTCTCCTTGAGAAATTGTGTTTACAAGTTTTTTGCATTTTGACCCCTGTTGACCCCAAATGATGTTTGACGTTTACCATAAACAGCAGGGTTCTTGTGCTCAATGTGGTTCACCTATACTCTACATATCAGATCTGCCCAAGCTTCCCTTCTTGGGATACTGTGTTTACAAGGTAGGTGTCACAGAAAAACATGTGCACACACACATACACCACTGTCCAAATTACAAAGGCTATCATTATCATCAAAACCAAAAATGTAATAAAGAAAGATTGCATTTGTTGCAATCTGTGAATCAGAAATGTAGAACCAATACAGGGAATACCCTTGAAAGCTTCATTTGATGCAAGAAATACAAAGACACACGCAGCTCACAGAAACAAAAAAGTAGAAAAAAAGCATCGGCTCACCATTTGTAAGTAAGGTACGCTGACATTGAACGACTCATTGAGGTTGGCATGCCATACCAGTCTGACATTTGTGATGAAGAAGGTACCAAGATTGCCCTACGGAAAGAAAAGGAAGTTTTAACTCAAAAAAAGGATCAATCAAAAAGCCAGAGAACAGCAGCTTGCAGAGGATGGCAAACTTAAATGAAGGTGTAAAGTTAGGCAAAGACACACACTTTTGGGGGGTTCACTTTGTTCAACACAGCAACAACAGAGTTTACCTGCAAAAAAATTGGTGTATAAGATTATATTCAGGGTGTTCAGTCTGCAACTTTATGCTAACATTTTGCTATAGCACTACCAATTTAAAGGCAGTCGCTCATCACCCCAAGCTACATTTTTGGCTGGGGGTAAACAAATTTCTCAATTAGTTCTGCGTTTTGTTTTGATGACAAGTTCGAAATATGCCAAGTAGCTCATGTTACACAGCATAGATAGGGTCTAGTGTTTTGATTGTACATATAAAGGAGTTTCAGACAGGCTGTGGCAGGGACTGAGAGAATTTGAACTGTCTTAGGCAATTTATCAATCCTCTACATAAAACTTCCTTCATTTTTACGTCTAACATTCCATTCCCTTTCACTCTTCAGTTACACCCCATAATAACAATCTGCATCGCTTCAGTAGAATCACAGCATCAAATGCATAGATCTGCAACAGACACAAAATCCCGCTTTATTTTGACACTTCCATGAAAGGCAATGCCAGAACGCATTGTACATCTATGTCTTACCTGATCACTAGACAAATTCCAAACACCGTTCACTTTATCGTAGACTTGCTCGAGTGGTAACAACCTCAACTGCTTGTTTTCGACCACTGCACCCCGCAACTTCAAGTCCCTGTACAGCTTTGAGGTTTCATATGCCCTGAGGGATGAGAGGAAAATATTTAGCCTGACAAACTTTCCAATTAATTCTGTCAGGAAAAACCTTAAAACTAACGGTGTATAGTCAGTGATATATTAAAGGCAAACAAATAGAAATATTATCAACCAAATGAGTACTAGAGGTAGGAAGACACAAATAAAGTGGACACAACGCAATAGTCAGCTGGACACTTCTTAAAGTATGCCCTACCACTTTTGTTTAGTTCAATGGCAGTGCCTCTAGGCAATGCTTCTTTTCAAAATCCTGTTGAGCAAGGCCTCTGTTAACGGGAAATGTTAAGTCTGTTCCACAAAAAATTGTATTTTAAAAACCAATATTTATCTACACACAATGACAGATTTATTCCAAACCAGAAAGTCAAATGACTTTGAGATTCCTTGCCAATATCAAATTATTCCATACACACACAATCAATTTAAACACAATCAACCATTATTTATGGGTTTGGCATAAACATCATTGGTCACAAGTGGATAGAAAGTTCCTGACACCAATTGTGGTTAAAGGTCTAAAACTGTGCCAGACAACTTAAAGTGTTTTTCTCCCGTGGGAGTCTTTATGGTGGTTAACACAAACTACTCTGTTAATCTTGACAGGGAGTTGCTGGCAAAGTGAGATATTCACTGATTGCTTGTTGAAGGTGATAAATGGAAAGAGTTTTGTTAAGTGGTTTTCAATATGAGAAAAAAAATGTGCATTATTTTGTTAATATGACAGACATTTACATATTCATATGTTCACATTTAGGACATGTAGCACTTTCAAAGAATCACACGTAGGGCTTTTGAATCCTAGACAGATCTTTGAAATGATAGAACTTATTATACATTCATTTATGTCAACCCATACAGAACAGTATGTTAAATATCATATGCCCTTTTACACTGACCTCAAATGACGATGAAAAACGACAGGAACCATCTACTCACAAACGACTACCAACACACCAACTTTGAAGTTCAAGCGCCTTTCACTCCTTGAGATAATATATTTAGAAGGTTTTCAAACTATTTCCTCTATTGATCTCAAATGACCTTTGACCTCCATAACAAATGCCAGACATCGTCTCCTCATTAAGTTCTACCAGTAATAGGAGTTTGAATTTGAAGTTTCTGCAACATTCAGTTGCTGAGACATCTCCTCTTAATAGGTTTTCATACAAGACCTCAAATGACCTTTGACCTCCTTGAAAAACAAGAGGGATCATCCAGTCATAAAGTGACTACTAACAAAAAAACTCTTAAGTTCAAGTACCCTTCCCTTCTTGTGATACTGTGTTTTCAAGGTTTATGTCCTCTATTGACCCCACATGACCATTGACCTCGATAAAAAATGACACACATCATCTACTTACTAGGGGCTACCAATGATAACAGCCTCAAAGTCCTAATAACATTCAGTTGCTGAGGTATCTTCCTTGATAGGTTTGTGCATTTTCAGCTCTAGTAACCTCAAATGACCTTTGACTTAGCTGAGAAAGTATATGGGCCATCCACATGGACTACCTACATCCCAAATTTGAAGTTAAAGCAACTTTCCTTTCTTGAGATATTGTGTTTACAAGCCAAGGCATCACACACACATACACACCCAACTTTGTTTTCCTCATTGTGCTTTCTTTTGTTTTTTCTTCCTCAACNNGGACCTCATTGTGCTTTCTTTTGGTTTTTTTTTTCTTTTTCTTCCTCAACCCTAACCTTAACAAAAGACTCTCTATTGTTAATCTTGAGAGGACCGGAGGAATCTATTGAATTTTCTAAAGAGGACCTAAAATCTATTGTTTCGGTCCTCGATCCCTCCCGAAAACAAGGGCACACACACGCCCACACCATCACCATTGCAGAGATTCCTTGCTGGCCTTCCGCAATTAATAAAGCAGGACAGAAGCCTTCTTTTCAGGGAATTTAGTTTCAAGGAATTTAGTTTCTCGCAGTAATTCAGTTATTTGATTGGTTCACCTAAAGTTTCAAAAATTAAAACGATGGTATACACCATAACTCATCTTACTCACAATGTTTTGAGGAGAAAAAACTAGTGCTGATGTCTACTGGTGAGAGTAAATAGATCATCAATGACTAGTTTTTTTTTTGTATGCCTTGTTGGTACATTTTAAATACAATATTTCCCTTTTAGAAGGGAAAAACAGGTGCATTCATTAATGCAATAAAAAAAACATTGCTATCAGTCTGTCTCAAGGAAAAGTCAAGGGAAATAAATATTTATGCAAATGCATACTGGAACCCCCACCTCCTAAACTATTCCTCCCAAACCACACAGAAGACTACATTTCGTCTGCAAATACTCCCTGCCTGAAGTTCCCTGAACATACTGTAGCTCTAACAACTCTGTTAATTCTGTCATCAATTTTAAAGACAGTACTGAATAAAAGCACTTTCACGCAACTGAATGCAACGAAAAAAATTGAAATACTTCTTGTGAAGGTGCTTGACTTTTTTTATTTTGACTAGTACGTGCTTTGCTTTTAGAGCTACTATGTGCTTTGCTTTTAGAGGCTTTTAGAGTTAGTAAGTAAGTGACTAACCTGTGGACGGCTATGAAGGTCGTGAAAAGCCTCGGCGAGCCTGGGATGAGATACGTAAAAATGAACTCGAATCGAGTGCTACTGCATTTGGTCAGGATGTAAAGAGCCTCTGTCGTTCCACGCAGTTTCTGTCGAACAAAACGAGGATACGACCAGGTGAGGTAAGACACAACAAAAAATGAAGTTATATGTCAAGTCAGAAAGTTCACTCAAAAGAGTTACATATCAATTGAAGTGAACTAACTCAAGGAAGAACACTGGTTTGAAAAAAAGAGTATTTAATATGAAAATTCTCAGCCTGTATTATGACTAGTATGATCTGTTCCCTCCAAATGTGTGGCAACAAATTTTTGCCTTAGACCCTGCTGCAGTTCTCACCTTCCTTTTGTTCTTTCTTTACTGGGAGGGGAAGCTATTGGAAGGGGATGGAAGTTGCCATTCTATACTACATATCTCTTCTCATGTTAACTCAAATAAAAGTACAGTGAAATTGGAAAGAGGGACCAAAATATGACAAATCACAAATAGTGCTTTCATGAAAAGGGGAAAAAAAAAAACAAACGTCAAAGGTGAACTTACAGAATTTGTTGTCCTCACATTGATATTTATGACACAGTTGTATCCTACAGCTGTGGAGAAAGCAAAAAGAAACTCAACATTTGCACTTTAAAGAGAAGCTCTTTACAGGGAATGGTTCTGCCACTTTGAAATGATAAAAATATGTAGGTAAACTATCTTTGGTTTCTTAGGCTCAGTGTGAAGCTGTGACCAAATGTGAAGTGATGCAAGCTGATTGCAAAGTTACAGTTCAGTACAACAATACCAGAAAGCTAAGTTACAATGCCATACTATTTCCCGGGAATACAAACAGCGGAGAAGTCTTCAAAATTTCCTTTTGATTCATTATTTTAACATACTACTTCCCTAAATAGTAGTGAACTACTGAATGCAGTACGGTTGGATACTGTGACTGAGTACCATTCAAAACAAATGCAGTTTTTCGTAGCAAGAATGCTGTATGTCACATACTATGTCACACATTACATACTACCAATGAAACTCTGAACAAAGGCACACCAGCTGTCAGTGACCTTCATAAGAGGAGAAAGAAGGTGGTAACCAGCTCAGTTAATGATATATCACAACTCTTGATATTTTACAATGCAAACTGCTTTTGATTTCACAGAATGCAACTTGCAACGTAACTGGGGAAACCTTTCTCCAGCTAAACAGTGACATTCCAAGGCCTCACCAGTCGACAAAAGCTCCGAATAAAAAATTTGCTCTATCCACACTGTCAGTGGTCTGTACTGCGAGTAATATACTAAGAATACTTTCCACGGCACTGTAGAAGATGGCAGAGACAAAGGCATCTACTCACAGAGGTTGATACGAGGCATGGAGTGGGAGTGCCAAAGTAGCCGAAGATTTGTAATTATTAACCTTCCTGTGAAATTGAAAAAAAGGGAAACAAGATTCAGTGAAATACAAACAAACAATAGATTTGCAGGAGATTAAGTTTTAAAGAAATGACTCTCACATGGAAAAGTTTTGAAAAACCACACCAAACTGTCTGTTTTGCCGATGGTTATGGTACTTACTGTGCCACATGAAATAATGCCTTCCATCGAACTGAGCAAAACAAACAATAAAAAAAAAAACATATAACTTAATTAAAAGTGGGAAGCAGCAAAAAGATGGGTGTAGGATTCTGATTGCAGGATCCTCTCTTAACTGTTAAAGGTCGCTGGTTGCCTCAATAATGTCTCCCATGACAAGATCTCAATCTAGTGACTATCTGTTTACGTAACAAAGCGTAAAGTTACATCAATGGCAGACACTGTGTGCGTAAAACTTTGATATCGTAATAATAGTATTGAGTGTACACAAATACATGCAAAGAGTAACCAGAAACTAGTAATGTTTGAGTTACCAAGAAACGAATGACATCAAATGAGATATTAATATTGAAGACATTCATGCTCCTTTAAAGTTCATTACCTCTTTCTCCATTATTTCCTTTTGTGTCTTCCACCGAGTCCAAGACATCAACTGGGAACTCCCCTGGTCGCATCCCCATGTTCCTAGAGGAGAGAACGTTATGGAACCTTGAATTTTCAATCTGCATATAAAGTCAGATCTGCACTGGAAATAGAATTTAGCCATCTTGGCCGAGCCAAGAGTCTAGACATTTGAGTGACATGTTTTGCTAACTTTACCTAGATGAGCTTACCAAACAAATTTTAAATCATTGCTTGTGCTTGCACCAAGTACCCATGTACCTGGTACACTATAGTTGCAATTACTCTGGCTATGTGCAAAAAATATAGAAAAATGGTGAACGGTACTTACGAAGGATTTATGTCAAAACGGACATCGCGGTCTTCCCACAAAGCATCATAGACACCAGAATTGTTGGGCATTTTGATTCCTATATCTGGTCAAATTTATGACACTGTAAGCAAAGACATAAAACACATAAAACCAAGTATCAGGGACAGGTATGGCATAGTCAGGGTCCAAACACTTTTATGAGGAATAAAATCAAGCATAATCTTTTCAAAGCAGAATTTTTGTTTTGCAAGGACAAGGGTCGGGCAGTATACCTGCACTACTATACACAAAAAAATAGTCCAAAATGGAATTTTCTTCTTTTTCTTGGAGGTGATAATGTAGCCTGCAGATCAGACTCTGTAGCCGCCATGCTGATGGCACTTTCTCAGTAATCATAATACACCCTTTCTATATACAGAGTGTGCCAACCTTCATCGAGTTTTCCGATTTACTCGAATCCCCACTTTGCGGGATAAATTACTATTAATATATATATCATGTGGTACTATGACACAAGTAGGAATGGTCATATTTTTGTACATACAACGGAAAATAACTCATATAAATTTCATACGTGAAAGGCAGTATGTACTGTACAACGCACGCATATTAGCAATTTTGCGAGATGTATATAATTCAGTCACTGTTTGAAGTACAAATCTCTAGCATTCCTTATCATTTTCAAACAAGTCCACCATGGTATAGGTACCAGCCTTTGACTTTTAGGCCTGATAACTAGCTTAATTGATTGTTGAATGAGGCCCACAGCCGACCTCTTTCTTGGTGATTTTGCAATGTAGGTCTAGATGACAGGTAACATCCCAATGTTCGAACTGTAACACTTGCCATTGTTTAGACTAATGTTAGTGTAGACCTAGCAAATGCGGATTCTAGAGATTCTAGCATAGCCAGTGCAGTAACAGTTGCGCTTCAGTATGGCAGCCTTATGTTTAGACTAGCCACCTTACTACTTTCACGTATCAGAGAAGAACCAACTGCAGTACGCTATCAATATTTTTACAATATGGCCACAACTTGAAGCATTACACATCGTGACGGAATGCACACAGTCAAAAGGCAGGCCAACATCATTTAGACGTAGGACAAGGCCTTCAAAAGTACCTTTTTCCTTTGATTCTGACATCAACTCCACTCATAAGGGAAACTTTGAAGATATGTGATGTCGTTGTCATGCAACGTACCACTCTATGAGGCGTATATTGGCCATAATGTTTCAAGAATTGTATGTTACTAGTGAACATTCGTATTGCCATTGGAAATTGGTCCTAGCTACAGCCTGTGGCTATGGTTAGACCAATATGTTGTACTTGCTATGGGGCTGCTTGTATGCTGTAGGGCTGTAATGTATGTGCTATCTTCCTCTCGGTCATGCAATTAATGAAAAATTGTTAAGATCTGACTCCACCTCTTGGTGATGCTTGAATATTCACATAATTTTGATCTTTGACATGAGGTCATATTCGGTGGCTGAAAATGAAATCGCAATAGTCTGCTTACAGCAGACTAATATTAATAAGCATGTGTAGGCAGGTGTTTGAAGTACACTCGAAAGATCCCTCCACACAATTGTAATGTGCATTACAGCAGAAAAGCCAATGTTAATGATACAGTCCATGTTCAAGTCAGTTATGGGGAAAAATTAACTGATTCCAATTTTAAGGAATTGCTGAGAACACTACACAAACTACTCGCTTTCACTGTGGCAACAATACCAAAATTAGCCTAACCTTCTTGAATGTAGACCTACATCACAATTGTGAATCCATTTCTAAACAATAGCTCTTCTGGACATTTAAAATATCAGTGATCAATTCCTTAAGTTTGCAAATTGCAACTGGCCAGGGTACCATTGGCACTTGGTCATGTCACAAAAGAATATCAGGAGCAAAGACTCACATCAATATTGTCTACCAATATCGCAATAATGGAACTACACTGGGTGTATAACATCTGAATAGATGGCAGAGAGCACTGACAAAACTGAGTAAGGAATTAGCCAGAACTCTAGCTTGAGCATGGCCTACAATAAATAGCAGTAGTTGATCATTATTACATGTGACATCATGACATGAGTAGCTTTTCAAAGTTCTACTTAGGCCTCCTGCCTGTATAAATACTGTGGGAGTAACATTCCAAAGGCATTGTATGTTATGTCACTCAAATGTTGCTACACATCTAATCAGACAACATTTGTTGGCCAGGCATGATGCTTGGCATAGCTAAGGACTTACTTAAAGTTTCAAAACATGGTTTATAGGAAGTTACAGTTGAAATATGACAGTGCTAATAAGCAACATAAAATACTGTCACATATATAGCCTGTTAATTTGTAAATACCTGCACTGACAGAGGGAGAGAGCTCATTCAATTGAATTGGGATTGTGATACACCTGACTTTGGGGCCAAACACTGCTCCTTGCCATGGAGCCCAACAGGTCTTACTATAAGCTGCTGCTGTCGGAATACAAAGTGAGTCAGAACTGTATAGGGGTGTCGGAACTTACAGTATGGCAGTCGCCATCACTTTTAGGCACTAGTGCACTGTAAGTTAGTGGACCAGTTTTTTTTTTTTTTGTATTTTTGTAAGAGATACGAATACAAGCCTACTGGGGGCCTACTACTCGGCCTACAAAGTTAGTGATTAACCTAGTAACAATAAGCTTAGATGTAACTCTGGTAATAAGGTTAATGTTCGCCAAAGTCGAAGTCAAAGTTGACAGTAGTAGGGGGAGACTTTGACTCGAGAGAGGATGAAATAACCATCATCGTGGAACTGGGACAACTAATGTGCTACTGTGAAATTACAAGTGATGGGCCTTGGCTCAAACTATATATCCCATTTCTGAAGAGAAGTTAATTAGCAATAATTGAAATCAGCTTAAAAGCTAAGTCAAAGGAATTATATTCGGAATTACTCAGTTTAAAAAAGTTTACCAGTCAGCCAACTTCACAACAAACGATTTTCAACAACGATATTAAAATACGAGCAAGGCATTCCGTTTCCAAGGCTGAGACAAATAAAAATGTTGTGAAACACTGCCCTCAATTTACAGTGCACCTCTAGTTAGAAATGGAAATAATCACTAAGCTTTCGATGGACGGTCTAACCAAGGGAGCTGCCACAGAATAAATACTTATTTATTTCTGTGGCTTGTGCTTTGTGTGCTAAGTTTTCTGGGAAAACAGGGGGCACGATCCTTGAGAAACTCAGGGGGGACTCGAGGAGAGGGGACAACAGATGGAAAGACGATAAATTCCCCTCATTACAATGAGCGGAAGTAATTCAGCATGTCCCACTCATAAATCTCTAGATGTTTCCATGCCTATACTACGGAAGATAATGTAAGAGTCATGTGAATTGTTTTTTGTTTTAATTACACACACACACACACACACACAAAATACAATTTCTAATTTTATTTGCATCTCATATACATTACACAAATTTCTCAAAGGGTGGAGAAATTCTCCAAACCCGATCTCAACAAAACGGGAGAGAGTAACTTGCACGTTGCGGATTTATATGGGAAACACTGACGGTCTACTGAACAACTTCGACAGTGGGTTGCCTTCCAAAGCTTCTTGAAAGTCACTGCAGCTGAGGACTCCACCGAACCCACATTCCTCATGTTCGTATATCAGTTTCATGTGGAAAGTGAATGATCACTGGCATAGCCATGGAGGGAAGGGGAGCAATCGAATCCAAATCTGGCAAACTCAAGCGTAAAGGGAATTAGGGCATTTGTTTTACCAAGGAGGTTAACCTTCTTGGTTTTACACACATATTACTTTCATTTGCCGACACAGAATGACACCGTCGTTATTCAAAATAAGGAACTACGATGGCATTCTTTTCGATCAATAAGTTTCTTATCAATAGAAATTCGGGTATCGATTATACCCAAGAATAATTTGTTCACCCTTCTTTCAAAAATTCTTTCCGAATTGATCTTCTGTGAGGCTCGTCTTACGCATAATGACTTTTTTAGGTCAGTTTATCGGTTAGCCTGAATGGTTAACACATGATGACAGTTAGTATCTACGTATGCTATGCTTGTGCATTGTAAACGCCTTATTTCCTTTAAAAACACTCTTCATGGCGAAGTTTTTCGTCAAATTGCTAAACACCGCATGTGTACTACATTAATTTATCACTATAAATCTCTACAAAGAAACATTTTGGTAGGCGCTTGATCCCAAAATGTGTTTTGTATCAAAATAATCCTAGTAAGTAGGTCTAAAATCCAATTTTAAGTAACAAAGCAAGTTCTGTTCCATTTCATGAAGTCTTTATGTTGAAAACCGACTTTGGAAGCGCCATTTACTGGGCTGGGATCTGGTAAGCATTTTTCTCTTTAAAAAAGTTTCACGCACTCCATGATGGTGGCGCTCCGCATAGACAGTGTCAAAGGTATTACATTACGAACCCGCCATAGAATCCTCTAAAATGAAGCTGTCGTTGAAATTAGAAATGGGAAGTGCCATTTACTTGGATCTGGCAAGTACTCTTGACAAAATTTTTTGAAATGTTTAATAAATTACTCACTTACCGCACTACCTGATGTTGCGCTTAGCTTGAATAGTGTCAAATGTACGAGTAACCTATAAGACACTCTACCTAGGCACGGAGGTTTGTTCCCTGTATACTCCCAACTTGAATGGATTTAAGTGGCGAATGGGTCTGCGACGTATTATTTCCCGCTTTATCTGGGATTAATAAATGTGAACCATTTTCTCGTGTGTGCCAGTTGATGATGACGCTTGGCTTAAATAGCGGTTTGAAAGTTTCCAAGTTAAATACTGTAATCCATTAAGTCCCCCCTCCCTTGATTGTTGAGTGAGGAATGAATGAAGTTAATTTTTTTTCCAAACATTTGGTTGCATGCTCCTTGCCAACCGATGCATGGTGCTCCGCTTAGATACCCAGATAGCAAATATATTGTTGGGCCAAAGTTAAGGTGACAACTGTTGGTAACCGTTGGCAAAACCTTTGTGTTGGCTCAGTATTGGGCCGAAGTGAGATAGCCAACCGCTGGTCACATGTGTCTTAGAGGAGTATAGGCAGTTGTGACATGCATTTTTGACATTGATTTCCGTAACATTACTGGGATAAAAACCAACTCGTCCCTTTACATAGTAAACTGCATCAAGGCCTCGACCAATCACCAATCAACCCCCCGAACATGCAGATCTACTGGCAACTGCGACCAATGAGATTCTCCTCTTCTCCCCACTTGCTATCCTGTCTATATAAACGTGAGTACTCAAGTTGAGGGCAAAACAATACCCTCACGTAGCACGGCATATGCCACTAAATTTTAAATAAATTTGTTTTCTTTTTCAAATTTAATGAATTGTGCACTAAAAAAAAAATGTTTTAACGACTGACTGCGCTTCCGCAGCGGAATTTCATGGGAGAGCAAGTGTGAGAGGACGACTGCGGAGACAGGGAGATGCGATTTCCGGTGATCTAGGTGTCTTTATATCCGAACATTTATGACACGCTCGTGCCAATTAGTGGGTGCCAAACAGTGGGGCGCTTTGCTTTAATCTAACAATTTTATCTATCACCTATGTTATTGCCACTACTTGAGTCTCCGCCCGGAGAGGGAATTGGCGATGTGATTGTTAACTTTTCAATTAAAATTTCATGGTAGTAAAAACAGTGAGAGCAACCAAGTTGTGGAAAAAAGGAATATGACAGGCTTGAACTAGCATGCCGCCACCATTTCTAATGTCATACACCGTGCACAGTAAATCGTGCGTAGTCGTAATTTTGTCGAACGGTGGCTGTAAATACGGAAGCCTTAAAAAGTCATGAAGATAAAAATATCTTTGCTTCATACGTTGGAAATTTTCTGCAAAATGTTTAGATAGCAAGAAAATATCCGAAAAAGGATTAATTGCGCTGTTCATTTGAACTATTCAACAATTATTAACTTGTTCACTGTATCTCCATTGATTAATTCAACAATTTTCTGTAAAGTGATTGTAGTACGTCACGAGCCTTAAGTTGTACTATTTAACCAACATACTTGTCTATCTCAAGTTAGAAATGACGGATACTTTTCATCCTTGATATGTAAATTGGCCATAAGAAGTGAAAGAAACTTCTTGAAGTCCAAGGTCATCTGGAGTCACCAGAGGTCAAAGACTGAAAACCGTTTGCACAAAAATCTCATGCAGACTCATATTATAAATGGATACTTTTCGTGCGTGAAATATGGATTTGCCCTATTATGTAAAAAAAGTATATTGTTTTAGTGAAGATCACGGGCGTAGCAAGATTTTTTTCTGTGAGGGGGCAAAATGGACTTATCGTCCATATTCTTGACCGATCTCCTGGGAAGGGGTGTGAGAGGAGGGGTGTCCCTCTCCCAGAGCTTAAGCCATGACTTCAAATCAGTCAGTCCAAAGAGGCGTGGCATGAGGAGATGTCGAAGGGGATGAGGCATCCTTCTCTCCTTTGTCTAAAAGGATCTTATACGCCCTTCTTATTTGTTGCTTTGACATCTGCATCCATGAACCTGCAATAAATTAAGGTAACGGGACGAAAAAGAAAAAAAAAAACATTGGAGGGGGAGGAGGAGAGTGGAGGCAGGACTATCTAAGCCGAGAGCCACCATCGGTTGGCACGGATCGCACAAGCAAATTTTCGGCAATTCAAACCCTCCAGATGGCCGAAAACGGCATTTCTCGCGGGTTTTCCAAACTGCATACACCCAGCCTTGAAATAGGGATCTCATGCCTTCAATTTCTCACTTATGAGGTAAAGACCAATGTACGAAAAATGGTAATACATATCAGATGGGTAGAGATAATACAAGAAAAATAATGAATTCGTGAATAGTGAATTTATCCCAGTTTGAGCTGTTGGCAGATAGTAGGGAGGGAGGGGCTGAATATACCTTTAGACCCCACTGTTTTATTGGTTGATAATGACCCATTTTAAGCTTGAAAATAAAAATGAAAATTGGGGTAGACTGTGAAAATTATTTAATGCAACGATTAGTTTTTTTGCAAAACATGAAAGTGTTGCACGCTTCAGTGGTGAAAAATTTTCAACTTTAAAAACGTAAATGAAAATGACGTACTTTTAAGTAGTAAACTTGACATCCTTTATAGAACTGACGTACTTTCAAATAGTAATATGACAGATATTGGTTTGTATATTTGCAATAACTTTAGTTTGCATTGACAACCAATACTCGGGGGATTTATTTTATTTAATTTGATCTTAGGGTTGGAAAAACTATAGAGGGACATTGTTTTCAAAGTCTATGACATCATAAAAAGTTCCAAAGTTGCACTTCAATGTCAGGGAGGGCGTATTGCCAATGCGTCAGGCGTGAAATAAATATGCCGACCGTTCTTTTGCAGATTTCATGCTCTATCCGCATGCTCGTATACTGCGTATATAAGCAACCGACGCATGGACAACGGCAATCGAAAGCTCAGGTCAACGATTTCACATCTTTATGAACACCTTGTCTCAACTGCGTTGTTGCTCTGTTTCGTCATAGTTTTCAATATCATACATAGGTCACACTTTCTAAAGCCTGTTTCCCAGTCCCCCAACTCATCATCCCTTATCAACTTATCATCCCTCCCTCATATAGTCGTTTTTTCTCTTTTTTTTTAGTTTTTACCATCATCCATCGTACCCCCCCCATAGGCGTCAGCAGGTTTCAGAAAGTGAGGCGGACAGTATACTATCTAAGCGGAGCGCCACCCATAGGTTGGCGCGTAGCGTACCAGAAAATTTTGGGTACAGAAGACCCCCTAGATCGCAGGAGACGGCCTTCCTGAGTCGTTTTCAATAACATTAGAACCAGATCTGTGAGGAGAAGTTTTGTCTGACAAAACTTAATTCCGACAGAAAGTACTGGTAGAAAAATGCCGTCCTTACACCAAGGGAGACGAATTTCACAGTGCCCATCTCAAACGAAATATTGAA
>VJOZ01032450.1:0-11059 GCA_009801055.1 Stichopus horrens
GAAATGACAGTGCAACAGCAATGACCACAATTAATAGCAACAGCAACGTCAAACAGTAATAGTAACATTACATAATCACAGCAATGACCGCAGTGATAACAAAAGCAATGTCAGCAGTAATAATAACAACAGCAATGGCTACAGTGATAACAACAATAATGTTAACAGCAGCAGTAACAGTGAATAATTACTGCAATGATCACAGTAATAACAACAGTGATGTCAATAGCAATAGTCATGTTGTAGTAAATAATGACAGTAATATCTGCAGAAACAGTAAATGACAATCGTCAGCAACATCAGTAAATAACAACCGCAATGACTGCAGTTGTAGCAATGTCAAAGACATAGTTTGGTTCCTATGTGTGTGTATGTCTTTAACCGCTCTTTATATTTCATTATCATTTATGTTTTAACCAACAATGACTGATTAGCTCTCTCTCTGTCTAATAAACTTTCCCATCTGTTAGTTCCATTCATGCTACATGACTTGCATAATCCAATCATGACTATAAGTTCAAGCAGTAATAGGAACAGGAAATCATAATGACAGGAGGACTATAACATTCGACACACATCAACGACAAAGTAAATAACTTAAGAACCTCGATGGTTACGTGTGTTGTGTCTTGAAGCATGAAACTATGAAACAATGTTCATCCGTTATTGTTAACACAACAGTACCAGATGCATTAAACACTATCAGGATATGCGTCATATTCAACCTCTGCTGGAAATGCAGAGCCATTGACAAATAAGTACAGCAGAGAACATCCTTGACATGTTATCATCTTCGCTGTCCTGCGATGATTCTACCTGTTTTCCCAGATGGCTATTTAGGGTTGTAACTGAAGGTCTTGCTAAATTAAATTTTGTGACAGTGTTCTCTCCAAGGTCAAAGTGGTGAAAAACGGGTAGATGAAAAAATTCAGTATGTATATAGATAGTGACTGTTTAGACAGATCTTACATCTTTCGCTGCATCAAAACAGACTCATTCATACAAGCATATCATGAAAATTATGTAATAATCACAAAGAGAGGGTTCTGCAACACAATCTTTCACTTGTCACTGGTAACAAACTTGTAATAGCTCACAAAGAAAAGGCAAACGTTGAACTGTGTACTGTGAGCACACGCATGATGGACTGGACTATAGAGGGGGGAGGTGGTAAGGGGGCACACTATCACTCAAGTGCCGTAGATCACAGCTTACTTGAAGTAATTTGCAGTTAGACATCTTAATGACAAGAGCAGCTGAGATCGTTGGGACAAACAAGGACCCACAAAATTCGGGACGGTCAGAATTTGAACCCACAATTTATGGATCGAAACCTTTAAAACGAACTATCTCACCCACCTTGAAATAAGCAACAAAAGAGGGTATTGCAAAAATAATCCTGAACAAGGCCACTGGACAGCATTGTTTGCAACGAACTAACAATGAGAGGTTTTACAGCAGGTACAGACGCTCAACTTATGGGACAATATTTTATGGAAATCCAGTTTCTTAGAACAGGAAGAAAACAGAATTTAAAGTGAAGCTAAAATTCACTTATTGGCAAAGTAGACAAGTGGTACGTCTATCTAACTTATGGTGAGGTGCATACTTTTAGAGGCATCTCGGAAAACACGACGGGGATAACAGTGTTTTGCTGTCAGTTATTTCAGGTCCTGCAAAGGGAATACATTCTGGTAATCATTTTTACATTCTTAAATTTGAATTTTTTTTTTAGAATTTGACAATTGACTTTCAGGTCACTGATGAATTCCTTATGATGAAGTCTTCATAGCAGGCTGAAACAAACATAGATTACCCTACTTGAAACTTCTCTGAGTTTCTCATGCGTTTGTAATGTAAATGTTTGAGAAGTGTAAGTGGTACAGAATGAACTTTGCACACACTGT
The DNA here is from genome assembly GCA_009801055.1 of Stichopus horrens. Lineage (NCBI taxonomy): Eukaryota > Metazoa > Echinodermata > Holothuroidea > Aspidochirotida > Stichopodidae > Stichopus > Stichopus horrens. The sequence continues at coordinate 1,908 of VJOZ01032450.1, forward strand.
ACATGATATAGAAGTGTAACTTGATCTAAAGTAAACAGCTACAGAGTTGAGAAATTAATTATACACAATGACATACAGCAATTCCATCAGGATGTGTACATGACACCACAACAGTTTGCACTACGTTCACTTTCAGTGGAAATGCAGTTAAGTCTGACAGTCAATAATATATAAAGAAAAAAATAACATAAAAGTAGAGTAAATAAAAAGGAAGGGAAGCTAAAAAAAAAAGACAAGCACATCTACATTTAGTGAAAACATTCATCGAGAAGATTTTGACATTTATCGCCAATTTTAATCTTTGGTCTGGGGAACCTTACTCCTCTGATTGGTTACAGTTTGGCCAGATTCACCAGAACTATACTTTACTGCAATCTAACATCTTTCTATGCAAAACAAAGCCACTGAACTGATCTTCCAATGACTACAGGTCAAATATGATGTTAACTCCGTTTCCCAGAATGCTGCTGAAAACAAGAACATCGATTGAAGGATGATCAGTTAATTGCATTCTGTGGTACAAACTCACCTTTTCTCGCTTTTATCCGTTTGCAGCCACTGCTTGAGGAGGTATTCGTAATAGCTGTCGGCCCGGGCCCCCAACGTGTAGTATTTACCCCTGAATTCTCCGGTCTTGGCGTTGATGAAGGTCGGGACCAGGCCCTCCTCCTTCTTGAGCTTGTGCATGTGGTTCATCACCTCATCGGCCGCATCCTTGTACTTGTTGTTACCGGTCGTGAAGGACAGGTCCCTGAATTCCAGCTGGATGGAGGTGACCTCCGACACCGAACTGTCCGGTCCCCACTTTGGAGGCTGCGCTTTGCCAGTCTTGAGGTTAACATCTGCGAAAGGTATCTTTGACTGGGAATTGAAAGCTGGAAGCAAGGCATCACCAAGTTCAGTCTGCAGGTAAAAGGTTAAAAGACTGTCATGACTTTTTGTATTCAAGGAATTCTTCAGACAGATCACTTTGAGAAAAGTCTGACTCTTATGTTTATTTCTAATCTGTCGATCATTACCTGTCTTCAGCCTCAATTTCTTTTTCTACAACATGCAATCTGATTATCGTTCAGCTCTCCATAACGTCAGTCCGGTCACTAGTTTCCATGGTGATCACAGGGACCATTCTCATAACCATTCAATGGTCTTACTTCATTCTCTTCATTTTGCTATTCTTTGGGTAGAAAAGCCAACTAAGTCTGAAGGAAGTATTCAAAGGGGTTCAACACTAACACTTGCCACAACAAACTTTTAAAGCAATACTTTGGTCACTTTCATCACAGTCATCCAGGTTGAGATACTGAAGAACTAAGTTTAAAAAATTTGAAAACTAAAAGTAAGTTTATTCTAGCAACTAAACATTAGCAGCAGATTTGCATATAGTATGATTGTCAAACTGGTAACCCTTTGACATCCATGCTATGACATGTCAGGTAGCACACTAAGGGAGCAAGTGGAGCAAGGTGTATGTCTTGCACTTAACAAAAAAGAAAATAATAGTCCCATCACATCAAATCAATCGTTAAAATACCAATCACCAAAATGTAAAACCCGGTGACATTCTCTTACGATGACTCGTTTTAATATCTGGGTGAAGGCAGTACAAAGTGAGAGTGTGTTGCTGTCAAGGACTGGGACAAGATCAGCCACTCAACTACAGAACACGACTAAATGTTCAAAATACATTTGTGGCATGACCACTATCATACTGCATGTGTCAGTGATTGCATGCAAAACAAGGAACAGTAAATACCACTAAAAGAATGAAATGCATAGACAATCCATGCTTTACCTCACCATAAAACACTCATCATAAATACAAGGTTACACATCATATTTAGTAGCAAAAACGAACTCTTACACAGGGCTTTCCAAACATTTTTTTTAATGCCGACATTTTATAACAACCTTGTTACCCTTCATCTGGTATGGACTACAGGTAAAAGGATGAGTGGTGGATTTTTTTTTCCCTGGGTGACATTTAGAAATGTTTGCACAACCCACCGGACCTAACCCAGGTCGAAACTTTGCTTCTTGCATTTGGTAATTTGTAGTAAATGTAAGTTGTTCATCAGTACTTTTACTTCAAAAGAAGAAGACTTATATGTACACAGGGGTACATTTCACTTGCGATGCTATCCCAAGGAAAATCACCACACAGCTTTACCAATGAAGGGCTTACTCACCGCTTTGTTGAGAAATACGGAATCCTGGGACAGATGGTAAGCGCTGAGAAGTCCACCGAGTACCCTGATGGTGGTTTCAAAGAGATTCACATCTTTAGTCTGTTGTATCACCATGCTGTTGGCCACCCAGTCTCGAGCTTCGTTGAATTCTGAGGGAGAGATATTACCAGATTACTTTGCTGTCCTATCTGCAAGAGCAATCTGTTCAATGCTTATGAACTTTAGAAAATTGTCACACAAATTTGTGACAGTGAGCAATTATGACGACAGTGAATCGGAGGGGAGAGGGATTTGTGAATGGAGCGGTAGGAAATTGGAAGCTTTCACTGGAGCCGCATATGGTGTCCAACAGAAAACACACACTACAGTTAAAAAGAGTAGTGGAAAGGCAGAAGGGATTAGTGTCCCACACCCATCTCAATGTCATCAATACAAGGAACACTACCACCCCCCTAAAAACTCCCTCCCCACAACTCCCTGCCTCTTATCCCTCTGACTTCTCCCTATTATCTGCTGATGGTTTGATTCCACATAGTACCTACATACCTTTGGTCAATCCCATGATGTACATTGTATCCAGGGCATCAATGAGGGTGAGTCCAAGGTTGAACCAAGTGCCAGCTTTCTTGGTGATCGGGTGGAGTTCATCCTTACCCCAAGCATGCTCTTTGTAGGCCTTCCATGCATGTAGGAAGGCATCCACCACCGCCTGTTGTCTCTCGTTCTTGGGACCTGTACGTAAGAAGAAATAAAAGTTTTGAATCGTCCAAACAGCAGACTTAATTTTGGCTACAAGAATCTCTTGTTAACAAAGTGAGTGACTCTGGTACTCCAATGAAACATTGTTTTCACAGTAGATATAATGACAAGCTTATCTAGTCAACAGGCCATGACATTTTTGGCTTGTTTTGGTTTCAAGAATCTCTTGTTCAAAAAGAGAGGGCCACAGAGTCAGTGGTTCTAAAACAAGACATTACCTACAAAGTAAAAATAATGCAAAGGTTATCTGATCGATAGGCCATGAAATTTCACTTCACGTAAATTCGCACAGAACAAGGAAAAAAAATCAGCAAAGTTGCAGAAGTGAAAGCTAAGCAATAGTATCATGCAACCACACCTTGCAACGTAACTGTAACTTTTGGCGAAATACAACTCACGGGATGGTAGTGGCAGTTTATAAGAAGAATGGGAAAAGTCATGCTACAGGGCCATGTTCAAGGTTGCCAGTAAGTATTGCCCTTGACCTTTCAGGTAAGGTCATGGTGGGATAGATGCAATCTACAATCATTAAATACATCCAAAACCTGGTTTTAACCTTTTAACCTTTGCACAGACACTACTTAGCAACTACTCCATCAGAGTACCAACAGATGGAGAGGACTATACAGGAGAGTGTGGCTAATGATGATGCGGGAGATAAAGGCATCTTTTTGTTTTTTGTGTTAGGCTTACCATACATGCCATTGTCATCCGCAGCTGCTGCTCCTGCTGCAATGTGCTTGACGTCTTCATCTCCCTCCTCTTCTGGGCTTCTGTCGTGTTCGCCCTACGAGTAACACAAAAAAGTTGGGATTCAACGAGAATGCAGACGGCTTTCCTCGACTTGGGCTGCGTTCACTATTTTCTTCCATTTGTATTATTATAAAGGTAACATGGGTGTCATGAGTTAACTGATAGTCAGTTACGAAGAAAAATTTACCACTGTACTAAACTGCATATAACAAAGACTTTTTACGAATGTTGTTCTCATTGTCACCAGCAGAACGGTGTACTGTACATCTAAAATAATCTCGACCAAAACTGTCAGCATTCTTAGACTGAATTTAATATGCTCTCTGCCGGAGAGAAAATATTCAACTACAAAAATACATACATTGTGTCTGTCAACCTGCAGGAACTTTTCCAACCCTGGGCTAGCACCAAAGGGTGGTAGATTTGGGATGTCCTGCCATTTTGTCAGATACTGAGCTGCTGAGGGGCGACTATGTCAAATTTGATTGGAGGAACACATTCTCAGATGGGGGAAAAAAGGTTTGTGACAGACACAGTCAGTCACATCAACCAATGCATATCAAAGACTGCAAACTATTCACAGTTTTTTTCCAGACTGTAAACTTATCTGTATGACAAATGGCCATTGTACCATGTTCTTGACCAAGGATGAAATAAGGATGACATTTATACCTACAGTAAAGTCAAATTCATTCTTCCCTGAACCCTCTTCAATAACCAATAATTTTCTTTTCATCTTTGTAGTCTTTCATTCTTTATCTTTTTGCTCCACCGTGAAGACGATCCGACAATTTTATTTTTATCGCAGATGATTTTGCCAGAAGAGTCTCACCTCGGACTGACCACCGGCCATGGCATCCCCTTCGTCTTCGATCACCATCACAGCTTTTGGTACTTGAACCTGCTGGTCGCTCTCAACGTTGATGGCTTCACCCGCCTCATCGGGTAATACCAGCTGGGCGTCAGGGATTTCATCTTTCCCTCCTAGTCCCAGCTTTTGTATCCCCTCCTGGTGACGTTTATTTATCTCCTGATCCATCTGAGCCTGCATATCCTGGTAGTCCTCCTCTGGTTGCCTCTCCGAATCTTTGTCATCTCTCTCTGAGTGCCTCAGACCCAAGGGAGGACCTTTCTTGGGCGGTCTTTGTTTCTGTGGAGAGGGCAGAGTTAAATGATAATGACAAAAGCCATGTCAAATTTACTGAAACAAAATTATACACAGGACACCTCTCCTACAGTAATTTTTCAGCAGCTTCTAGATAAACAGTTGACTATTTTTTGCAAGGATGAACAGTGTGGTGCAGGAAGAATGGAAATAAAGTACTATTTCTTTTTTCTTTTGTCAAGAAGGGCACCTTCACAAGTTTTTTGTTTTAAGGAGCTTTTTAATACACAGAGGTTCATAAAAAATATCTTGCTTCAAAAGAGTTTTAAAGTAAATTTTGCATGACAGGTTCATGTTTTCATGCAAAAATAGTCTGATCTTCTTGCACATGAGGAGACCACATACGCCTTCTGCAGCATTAGATGCAATTCCTAACACATTCCAGATTACCTGAAAAAGGTTGGCCATCATCAATACTAGCCGAGTGATGGTCTAAATCCATCAGAACTTGCAAACTTCTAAAACACATAAATACAGTATACATCAGTGACACTGACAACACTATGCTGAAGTTATGACTGTCACTAAAAATAATAGGGTTTTTGTAATTCAGGCGATACATCAGCACATTAAAAATGGCACACTGTATGTACAAGACTCTATCCTTGAGACGCTGTACTGTGTTTTCGAGGTTTTATGACAATGACCTGAACCGAATCAACAGGGTTAATAGTGGGTTCATCAACACACCATACATGAGGTCAGTCAGAGCTTGCTTTCGGTGAGATATTACTTTGACCTCTGTTGACCCCAGATGATCTTTGACCTCCATCAGAAACAATAGACTTCTCATGCTCAATGAGGTTGACATATACATACTACACATGGGATCAGTCTAACTTTGCATTCTTGAGAATTTTAGTACTTCAATTGCACTGATTTCACAATTTGACCTACAGTATGCTGATCTCAAATGACCGTTCACCTTTATGGTTCAGCGACACACTACATTCGAGAACAGAGCCAGCTTGCATTCTTTGAAATATTGAGTTCCAAAGATTTCTTTTTGCATTTTGACTTCTGTTGACCTCAGATGATTTCCACCAAAAATAAAAGGTTTCGTGTACTCCATGTTGTTTGTATGAAATGTAGCATCAGTCGAAGCTTCTGTTCTTGAAATACACACACACATCTCCATTACATCTACAGGTTCTGATTACCATAAAAATAGCAGCCACAAAGTGTACAAGTGTATGCCATGCAAGCTGATGATGATACAAACAGGTTTGACACTTGAAACTGTTCAAGTTGTCTATTTCATAATCTTCCCCACTATTATGGTATGAAGATTTTGACTAGTTACCTGAAGAATTAAATTACTGTAACTTTCATCCCACTGCAGAATTAATTTGTGCAAAAATGCCTTTTCTCGCAAGTCTCGACCTAACCTTTGAAAAATATTAACACGCTATACTGTAAATATTTAACACAAACGTATGCCATCAATTTCTGTTTCTCCCTTTTTGTTGGTCCACATACAAGCAAAATACATTGTTCTCATTATCTGAGTCACCATATGACTCAAAATTCAAATAAGATAAACTCTGATGAGCTTCTTTAATCGATTAGTCTGTTTTTCTAAATACAGGGGGCCATTGCGATGTTGAAATTTGAAAATACACACATGTGGTCCGAGCAGCGATGATTTTTAAGTAGCACAGCCCATTCTAGAACACTTCTAGGATTCATATGTGTACTGTACTTGATCAATGTCTCAATACAAAGACATACTGTACTGTGTACTAAAGCAACAATGGTGCAGAAGCTCATACCTCAAACCATGAAGGTACCATTTACGTAGAATTTTGTCAAATCATGGGAACCACTAACTGAATACCATTACCAAATCATCAAGATGGTACTTGAGAATATGAAGGACTGCACAGTTTGCAGAATTTCATAAACCAGAGCACCAACAGTAGAGAGGTTCGATCTTTATCGATAAATTCAATTTGTGAAAATTTTGAGAGGTACTATCAAACAACAATGCACATAATTAGCATCACTATTCACACTCAATAATTATAAAAACAGTCCATTTTTAGTAATTTTGCTCCATGGTTTGTACTAGCTGTGTGCATATGAAATAGTGCATATGTGGAAAAGTTAATGGTCACAATTTATCCAAAACCAATTTAAATCATTATTACTCACTTATTAGTGGACAATTGCATATGACACATTGAGCCAGCACTCTTAATTTGACTATCAATCAGTCACTATAATTATTAAGTGAAAGAAACTCTACACAAATTTGACAGGATTGGGAAGACTAGTGAATTTCATGAAACAACTCAAAGTGCCTTTTTACAGTACTATACTGTCTCTCTAGACACACATACCAGAGGGCAATGTAGTGTTTCAATTAGTTCACCAACTGACACTGCCCCATTACTCAATAAGTCTTCATGCATGATAAGGCATACTTGAGATGTTCTTTAACATTTTAAAGGGGCACTTAAAAAGAAGTAAGGAGAAGTTTCAGCAGAATTTCATAAAATGGACCATAGGGCCCACATGGAACCATAGACTACAAANNCTAAGATGAGCACTAGCAGAGTATTATTGTGAAAAACCAACAACTTTTTACAAGAGAACCTGTAGAAGAGGAAGCACTTTGCAGAATTGCCTAAAATGGACCATGAGGTACACATGGGACCTTGGACCCCATGGTCCATTTTAGGAAATGGAAAATTTTTGCAAACCCAACATAAACTACCACCCAAGGAACATTGTGTCCAAGTCATACATAAATACTGTGCAAGAAGCAGCATGTCAAACAGAATTTCATATTGTAGGCCATAGGGTCTTGAACTAAAAATTCCTGAACACCTCAAGTGACAGTACCATCAATACAGCATCATTGCGACAAACCATTAACACTGTACAAGAATATCTGTACAGGAGAAGCATTTTGTAGAAGTTCATAAAATGGACCAAAGGGCCCACATGGGACCATGGACCAAAAATTCCTGATCAACCCTAATGATCCAGCACCCACGGAACATTGTTTCCAAGTGTCAACCAAATTCCATAAAAGCATGTGGGGGGACGCATTTTGAACAATGGTGGACAGTTAGATTAGATTAGATTGACGCCGCATGATCACAATATTAGCTCACCAGCATACTGGTATGAGCTAACAACCGGACCAGGCACATACTGCATGATGCAGTTCGCAGTTACAGTATTACAAGATGGGTATACTTAATCAGTGTGTGAAGGTTAGGCCATGACCAATATACTGGTCATACGCCAATTGGGTATGAAGAGTGTAGGTGATTAATAACTAATAAAGTAGTACACATAAACAGTACTACTTTGTGCAAAGTACATGTACAGTACACTGTGATGCGATTTTATCTCAACACAGTTTGGATGTACAAACAATACTGTACACATGCACACTACAATGATATGGGTAACAGAATGACCCTTTTACCGATCTTCGTTAAACAAATGTGGAGTGACCTTACAAAGAAAGAGCTTGAAAATAGTCTCCTAATGACTTACTGTAAGGTGAACAATAATTTTTGATTTACAGCCACGTACATAAACACAGTACGGCACAGTGCAGTTCAGTATATGACTCAATACCAGAATCAGGGAGCTGAAAATCCACCAGGAGCTACAGTACATTAGTAACTAAATTGATGCTGTCTACCACAGTATGTCTTAAACTAACATCAGAAAATTTTGTCCATGCATAGAACATTGCCAGTCAATATTTTATAAAATTAATTTCAAACTTCCGACATCCAACTTGCAACACCTACAGTACTGTATCAGAATAGATTAGTCTCTTGCTGTGTGATTTGCTGAACATGGGTGCACCTGCTCCAACTTGCAAAAAGTTAACAAAAATTGATAAAATCGTTTTAAAAAAATGGTACAGAACATTATAGTCTTATAGCCCTTTCAATCATTTGCATGACAAAAGCTCTACATTTTATTCCTATACACCAACTGGTGTATCTTGATCCTGAAGAAAAACAGTTTGATTTGTGATACAGTGACTCCTGACGTGACAGTCGGTGACAAAATTTGGATCAGAGCATAGTCCCTTTTGTAGATCTAGCAGATGTGAATAGGGTTTGCTGTGACTGATACCAACTACAGATCGGATACCAGAGAGTCAAGGGTTGCCATAACCCACTAACTCATCCTGTATGAATTTAGACATGTATGTCTAAATGTAATGGCATCAGCGCAAATGATCTCTACAATGTATCTCTTTCTATAAAAATTACAGCTTGTTGCCACAGCTACACTCTCCTTCCAGTATGGCT
>VJOZ01032490.1:553-16815 GCA_009801055.1 Stichopus horrens
AAAAAAAAAAAGGAGAGAGAGAGATAGCTACTTATCGATGGCATTCCACAAACACTCAAAGTCTATCATTCCTGCTGGATTAACAACACTGGCATATCTGACGTAAAGGAATGAGTTTGCATTGTAATTACACCAGAATGAAAGACTTAGTTAAAAGTATGAACAAAACCAAAAAGGGCTGAGCAAAGGCATTTCTGTTGACTTCAAAAGTCCCGACACTAAAACCGGTGTAGGTGCAGTATTCAGTCGGGTTCTAATAAACCGACATATATTTTCCTTAAACCAGGCAAATCAATTTTATCAATGAGGACAATAATTCACTATTGTGTAGTTTCAACCTTCTTGGATCTGGCATAGTACACACTGCCAGCATCGAGCTGTCGACTACCACAAATTTTAGTAGCGCTGGAAAAGATCACAATGCCACTAATAGGGAACAGAGTGACTGAGGTAGCCTATCCCGTGATGTTCAACTCTCACACAAATTGTTATTGTCCTTGCTGTTGGGACTATGGAGTCATTGCTGATGAAGGTAGGACCTGAATCGGGTTACCAGGTACTTACGGGAGTGTTGTACTTTCTTGGAATCCATAGTGATATAAAAAATGGTCACATCTAATTTTCAAATGCTGATGTTAAAGTGGCCAACTCATGATGAAAGAGGAGGAAAACCTAAGTAGGCACCACCACTGACTGGCATATATTGTACATTCAATTGCATGTTTAGAGTGGAAAAAATCGGGATATTGTATCTGAATATAAAATCATCTCAGAAAATTTGTGCAACTAGTGCAAAACCCCTGCTTGGACTTTCTTCGAAACCTAGCCAATAACACACGCCATGTTTGATTGGGAAACTGTATGAACCAGAACCGAGGACAAAACGCTCAAAAACCAGATTACCCAGCAGGTTAGGGAATCAAAATGATTTGAAAAAAAAAAAAAATCTTCTTCAACAAGTCCAGTTAATAATGGTCTACTCCCCTATCCTTCTATAAAGTTTACTGTACATCCAAACACCAGATATATAAGTCACCAACATTCCCTCTGAATGATAAACCTCTTTACTAGCTGTCCTGTAAAGGCCTACCTTGCAACTGCACCACCACTTACATTGCTTGGACAATATCTAATTGTGTTTGTTCAAACTTGTGTCTAGAGGGTATACATCTCTATGTACCATTTCCATGGGGACATGAGCATGTCAAATCATTCATTGTCTCACTATGTTTGTCCGTTTTCTTGGAGAAAATCAAGGACGAGGGTTAACATGAATTTCTTAGCCTGGCTGACTCACTTTTGTACGAACATTTTGACACCTTTCCCGAGATCTCTGCTACACTCCTGATGATGATGGTGATGATGGGTCTCCAAAGTGTACAGATCTGCTACACTGACTCTAATTAAATAATGCCATAAGTACGGGTTGAACAAATGACCAATTTTGACCAATTTTGGACTAAAAATTGTACCACAATTTAAAGAAAAAGCACAAAAAAGTGACATTGTAATTGAAAAACCCAGTTCAATGTGGCCTATGAGTCCGTCATTTCCGTGAGTAACATTTTGTTCCATGGAGATGTCCCATGAACTGAACTCTGTGTAAAATTTCGTCTGAACATAACTATCATGAGAACGACATATTGTTGTTGTTTTTGTTACAATTAACCTCATGAGGCTTGTATATTACTTTCCAATTATTCATTTAGAAACATCAACTTTTTCAGGACATTCACAGTTAATTCCTTCACTGAAAGCTAGTGAAAATATTGACATTTGAAAAAAAAAAAATGCAAGAAAACTTCAAAAAGCAGAAATTCATTTGCAGAAAAAGTGATTGCACAGTTTTTCCTTAGGGAAACGCGCACTGATCGAGCGGTAACGTACGTGCAATGGTGATGACATGTCCCCTGGGTCTACAAATCTCTCTATGCTTTAGCATCCATAAGCACTATGTGAGAACAATTGTGTCCCAAAAAGTAGCCTACGTTAGGTGTAATATGTGTACTAACTTTGAACTCTCGCAGCAGACTTTTCAGACCATACCATGATCAAGCTATGCAAACCCCATAATATGATGCTACAAACCAATAGGCTCTTTTAGCCAAAGTGCCCCAGGAACATGTTGAATTGTGAAAAGAAATCCCAGTGTGTACGAGTTCAGTTGCTGCGGAATAGCGTGAGAGGCGGGCTATTGCATCCATTGTATGATATACAAACCATGGCCCATTTATATGCAAGTAGCAGACTAAAGGTATTTTTGTATCATGTGATATGCTTGTGCAATGATTACAATGAAAGGGTAATACCAATTGCAAACTGCATGCGTTTAATAGATCTCTAACATGACCAGTTGGAAAACTATGGCTAAATCAAGCTATTCATTTCTAGATGTTCCATCTGCTGTTACTCTCCAACATTTCCTCTACCCATTCCCACTTAAGACAAATATTCCTTCTGTACACAAAAGGAACACAACATGACTTGAATACTGACAGTACTAGAGCTGTAACAGCGAACTTTGTGTAACAGCTCATTCTCCAAAGCAATGGACCTGCAGGGAGGTGATATGTTTATCTACCTTTGCAACAATTGTCAGGACTCATAAAAGTTACCTTTTCTTTGCACTGAATGCAATGCCACCAAAAGAAAAAAAATTTACAACCTTTAAGAAAACAATTCCCACCACAATCTTCAGCACTATGGTGACTCTTTTGTTTTGCAAATTTATTTGCCACAGACCCTTTTGAAAACCTCACTTTATGGGACTGGCATGAATAGAATGCAAAGAGTCCAGGGGTTACACTGCAGTCGAGTGCACCCTCCCGACATTCCACGACAATTTAAATGACGCTCAACTTTACAACTTCTCGTACTTAATAGTCAATGTAAAGGGTCTTTCCTTTTCTTTCATTTTTTTTTCTCAACATCCAAGCATTCATCATAAAATAAGAGCTCAAGTGTCTTTCTTCTGTCCCGATTGTTTCTGTGCAAACAAATTCATCCCGCCACGGCATTGGAAAATATGGCGATAAAAAGCCTCCCCAGAAGAGAAAAAAAGAAGGTTCTGCTGACTGCCTTAAATATTAACGAAAATGCAAACAAACCGTTTGCAAAAGATTGTGTAAACTGCAATCTCCGAATAGAATAGCACACTTGATGAACACAAAAGATTAATTTATACTGCAACTTCAATTCTTTTACAACACTGAAATGTATGAAGTTCAACCCCCTTTTCTTTTCTTTTTTTCGTACTAGGAAAAAATTGCACTCATCACGTGCCAGGATCACGGCAAAAGGTATCCGAGCTGGTTTTGTCTCGATGCACAGGGCGATGCCTTCCGAGATCCATGTGAGACCACAGATTTGAATTTTTGTTCACTTTTTCCCAAATCTGTGAATCGTTTCATAAATGTGCGATGCACGGAATCTCCAAATGACTATAATTATGTTTAATAAATAACTGTAATTTCAGGCCATGAGATCTATCCATGTTTTCATCCCAAGATCATGTGACTACTGGGCACACCATTATGTGATGCTGTTTTGAATATTTGCACTTTTGCAGTGTACATACAAGCCTAGAATTAAAATCTGTGTGACCCTGTAAAAAATGAGCTTGGCATAAGTGCTCCTACCTGGTATACATACACGCAAGTACCTTTCTGGGTCGATGGCCTGATAATATAGTTACAGGGCATTCTCCATTCTGCAAAGGTAACCCCCTTGTCTACCGACACAGGTAACAAACAAGTCCTGCCGAGCTGGGTCTCCTGCTATGACATTTAACATCTAACATGGAAGTAAAAGTGAACTAGGCAACATGTGCGATGGGAGGGCAGGAACCGAGAATGACAAAAAAAAAATGTGAGCACTGAAATTGAAACAGCCAAATTTCTTCTGGTATTTAATGGGTCATGCAGAATGTATGTTAGTGGGTCACTCAAAACTTGAAGCTGTGAGCTAAAAATGAAAAAAAGTTTAGATGAATGCTTTGTTGGCCCATATACAGAGGCTAATGGACGGCCTACGGAGCACGCAGCATCCCAAAGTCAAACATGCTGCAATTTTTAAGCCTGAGATAACAAATCACTTTCGACGTCTGACACAGATTAATAGCTGCCTCTAATTTAGCTCTCAATTACGTTGGACTGGTTTTCTGCGCAAACTTACAACGCCAGCAGTTTCCCTATTTTTCGGTGGTGTACCCTGCCAAGAAGCAAGAACATGGTTGATGAAAGTGAGGGAGCATAGCTTTTACTCTCTGGCCCACAGACAGCTTCGCTCGATAGCGTCAGACAGAGATAATCATGAGCCATGGCACAGTGATCATTTGCACGCGCAGTTTGGCCGGTATATGCTGGTTTTGTGTCAACTGTTTTGACTGTCAGGGAATGTACTGAAAAAGTTAATATGACAGAAAAGGTTTAAATAGCACACCTTCCAGTGTTTCTTCTGAACCCAAGAAAAAACTGAGGGCGGTCCAACTGCACGGTGAAAAGCGAGGAAACGTGACCTACTATAAAGTACAACATGCAGCATGCACAGTTTGAAAGTGACTTCAGAATGCCACATGTATGATTTGAATAGAACAACTATCAATTCTTCAAATTACCTTTAATTTGTAGGCTTTGAAATTGCAAATTTTTTGGCATTTTCACACCCTGAGGTGGCACGTGATGTAACCATTTCGGTCGGGTTTTAGGTTCAATGGCCACATAGAGCTTCAAGTCTTTTTGGGGGGTACCACAAGAGCAAAAGAGGGCAGAAAATGGTTGATGGGTTCGGCAGCCCCAGAAAGGAATTGTAAGAATAAAAATAAGAATGTTACCAGAGTCAGTTATGACATGCACCTAGAAAAGAGCTGGTTTCATTAAAAGGTTATGGAGTGCAACTATGAATGAAATCCACTGAAATTGTGTTTATTTCTATTAACGTTTTTGAGACATGACTTTTAAACGTTTGATGACAAAACATGATGATGTGGAGTGTTGCTCGGTAACTGTATTTATTTTGTTAGGCCTAAATGCATTGTCTATGAATTTCTGACCATCTACTTTACATTTTCATGAAGGACATCAATATTTGTTCCAACAGAAGGAATTACAGACTTCCAAAATACAAACTTGGGGCATACAAAATTCTCACTTGAAGTAAAGGTTACAGTACGTAAATACAGGATAACATAAACACATATCATGCGAGTCCCTCTCTCGACATCACAAATTTGCATACATAGCTAATGTTTATTCATGATGCAGGTGTAAGACATGAATCTGCCTGTAAAGTTTAAGTCAAGAGCAGATAGAACTTGTTGCCATTTCCAATAATTAATACAACCAATACTCCAAAATGTCATTTTCAGGTCACACTTAAGCTTTAAAGTTTACTCACACTACACACACTACATTTTGATTGAACATTAAAACCAGACAGGTTTGCCGGCATAACATCACCAAAGGGGGTGTGAAAGTTACGTTTCAGGTCGTCATCAATTTACATAGCATGTAATTACCATGGGCCCACTTGAGTCTCGGCCCTCCAGGGGAGATGCTCCCACATCACCACTATCTAGGCCAACATAGTGTTCAAACTGTTTGAAATTTATTTTCTACAGTCCATTTCCCAATTAACAATACATACGATAGGAGGAACATGTTATATCACAGCACTGTAGTACTTAATTGAACTGAGGGCACACTCTTGCCACACCATTAAGACTAAGATGTGTGCAGTTGTCTGTGTAGGTCAAACAATACCAGTCATCCTCATACTAGTTTAAATTCATTACTACATATGCACTCATGAGCAAATCCTCAGGGCAAAAGTAGGATGTGCGGAAGAATTTTGGTAGGGTTGCCACTTATGATTTCAGGTGCCAAAGCCACCTCAGTAGGTTTGCAAATGGATTTTCGATCCAAAGTATCGTAAATCGGTTAATCGTACCAGCTTGGTATGAGCTGAAGTAATAAATACTTTAAAGGAAATAAATGCCACTTATAAAATTTAGCTAAGTCATGCATAGTATTTAGAAGTCGACCATCCCTCCGGACTCGACACTTGTTCTTTGACTGGTTCTGTGAGACACCTTACTTACCTTAAAAATGTACATCACAAGAGCCCAATTTACAATTTTTGAGGTATAAAGTTACCAAATTTTTCAAATGCAACTTTTGGCAATACCTGCCAAATGCAACACGAGACTCATCGCAGAAGTGGGCGAGGAGTACACATGTAGCTTGAAAAAGTGAAACAATCAGATATTATGTAATTTTGGATTGACGTGTGATCTATGTTTGTCGCTTATACAGTCGTAAAGTGAAATTGCACTGATAATTCCATTGCATCAACTAAGCGCAATACTGAATGTATGTATGTATTGTGTTGACTTTTTGGCAACAACTAACAGACATGGGAGTAGTAGTCTTTAAGATTTGTAGAGGTTTTCACATCCAATACTGTTGTTGCTATGGAGATGTGACCAAACGGGCAAATTTATCAAATCTAGG
Source organism: Stichopus horrens (assembly GCA_009801055.1). Lineage (NCBI taxonomy): Eukaryota > Metazoa > Echinodermata > Holothuroidea > Aspidochirotida > Stichopodidae > Stichopus > Stichopus horrens. The sequence continues at coordinate 7,063 of VJOZ01032490.1, forward strand.
AAATGTGGGGCACAGCAAGTCTGCCCTGCACCCAGGGACAGTACCAGGTCCCTGAGATTGAGGTGGGGAATAAAAATAGTTACAGATATTGCTGGTGCTACAGAGGACAGGGCTGGGATGTGCACATCGAGATATTGGAGGAATTTTCGTAGGGAATATAGTGAACTTTTATATAGTACTGTATGTATGTAAAATTGCTCTCTTTGCACAATATGTGGTATACTGAAGCACACAGCACATGAAATGTACAAAAATAATTGTGTGTATTTATTGGGAAATCGATTTTTTGGTTCTCTGCACGAAAATTCTGGGTACTTTTGTACAGGGATAATATGATCTTCTGGCTGTGCACACTGGCTCCAAAAGACTACACACGCCTGTTACTATATACTCATTGACCCTCAAACTGTGTGGTTGATTAAAACAATCACAACAACAGACTTAGAAAGAAATGAACGAGAACTTAACAACAATCATTTGCAAAATTTGTTTGGAAAAAATAAAAAAAGATGTTGTTGATCATAAAAATTTGCACATCTCTTGAAATGAAGTTACGTTAAAAGACTCCCCTGACAGCTCTTTTGGTTTGGTGCAACTAATACCCAAATTTATATGAGATCCTCAACTTTTTTGAGTTTCTCAATCCATCGTTACTCCGAGGCTTTTCAAGCAAATTGGATACTGCATCCAGAATTCTGTCATTTTCAAAAGATTGCAAATTAATGATAACATTCCTTAACTTAAATTGTGGCAAAAACTCCTGTTGTGTATGTGGTGACACAAAATGGAAAATTCCACTCGAAGCTTTTTGTCTACCATGATGCCTCTGTCTGAGCCCTTATAAAAAGTGCCACAAAAGTTTGCCCAGAAATAAGTTATGGTTTATGAATTTCCAAAAAAATACAACGATCAGTGGAACTGATCAATTTTCGATAAGAACTTTCTGGATTTGAACAAGCAATAACATAACAGTGGCATCAATTCTGACTGTACACAAAGGAGAATAAAAAAAAGTTTTTGAGATTCTGTGAAACGTAGAGTGAGAACAAGAATAATTTCTAAGATCATTTTCATAAGTCTACCGAATGAATGAATTTTTGAACAAAATCCAAAGCAGCTACTGTACAGGTTATTTTTGTGACATTTTCAGAGATACATATCAATTATTTACATCTGATCTATTTGTGTGTGCAAAGTTTCTATTTTTTGTTGCTATTAATAGACATATTGTGTTCTATTATTTTACGGGGTATTGTCTCTCTTAGAATACAGTGATTGAACCATCAGATACAACAACCATAACAAAGAGTGGTTATGATGCACTTTCTTTTCTACATTCCTCACAATTTAATCCTCATTTTTTAAATATTGCGTTCAGTGAATTCTTTTGTTCCAGGCAAACATTTGGAGTTCTGCCAATCTGAAGGGTAAATTGACGCAATGCATTTCAACTAACAGCTCCCAGTGATAGGATATATGTTCTTACATCACTTTTATAATGGCAACAATTTGAGTTGGTTGAATGCATCGTTTGCGAAGGAGCTACTGTAGTATGTCATATGCAGACAGATGAACAGACAGATTGACAGACCAACAGTCACACAGAAAGACAGACTGTCAAACATACAAGCAAATGGACAACATACATTCCAATCGAAAACATAATTTATTTCCTACCTCTTAAAGGGTGTCTTGCACTTTTACTTTACAACTGAATGACATTATTATACTGTAAGCAGAAAAAAAAATGACTCGGAAATGAAAACAAAATACTTGAAATGACGTGCTTTGCAATAGCACAGATGTAGGCTTATGCATAGCAGCTTCAGATATATCAAAACAGGAGTGAAGTAAGTATATAAGGAAACTCTTGACTATTCATCAATTTTTGGGGTATGATTTGAGTCTGTTTGTTGCATTACTCTATCACAGTTTTGATGCCCAAATGATGCCCGTTGATGCCTTTTGCTACCCTCCCATCTCTCTCTTGCTGTTGATTCCATTATGATGTTGAGAGCCACTTCCAAATGTGTTTTTCAGACAAGCTGCATGCCAAGAACGATCGTTAGGATGATGCGCATATATCTACAGGAACAGGAATTATAGCAAATATGGTCAGGAATACCACTATATAAAATAAAAAATGCTGTAGACTGATCAATCTACACAAGAATATTGCATGACATATGTGCAATAAATGCCACACGTATCCTTAAATTTGCTGCATATGTGCAGTACAAGTAGGGCGACAAATTTTTACAAGTGCGACGTACTACCGTTCAAAAAACTTCCAACTCTGCGACGGCAAGCGTGCAGTGCACTCTTTGCCAATTAAATGTCAACTCTGGTTCACGATTGACACCCCACTGTGTGCACATATGCCTAGCATTTTGTGCTTCTATATAGGGTACAGGCAATGAATTAATTGCAAATGCTCCTCCATGAAATTCTAAACTCATTTGGGGTAATTCTAATAGACACAATGGTATAACCTGCACATCATCGACCAACTCGTCTTGGTCTCCACTTCACACTAAGCAGACAAGTCTCAGACTTCATTTTGCGACAAAGTCCAGATCGGCAATGTACAATAAGTAATGACGCTATTATGCAACGAGGCAAAAAAATGCTACCTGGAGTTTCACACTTGCACGGTTAAGTATGAAGATGATGAACAGTAAAGGTATGCACTGTACATATATATATATACTACACACACACATACGCTCCATATCTGCATGTCCATTCTACTGTGTATTCCAAAGTCTGAACAAGACCCACTATCTAAAGTCTTAAGGATAGCACCATACCTTAAATGGTGGCTTTTTAATCATTTCCACTTTTTTTCTGGATGGCCATGGTTACCATGGTTACTGTACATGCACCATTTAAAGCTGACAGTAAAATATGGAAATGCTGTATTTTCCTATCTTACATTTTTTCTTTGCACACATACCAATTTCAAAATTTGGAAAAAAAAAAAATATGTGATTTTTTCAAGATGCACACCAGGATCTTCGTTTGTGAAATAAAAGCCACTCATAGACTGGAGCGGGGGCAAAAAATATCACTGGGGACTCATTTCTAAGTCTGAGCAAAGAAGAGAAAGTTATCTCTGTTCAGTTCTAGTAAATGCAAAAAACTTGCCAGATATGATACTTCCTCAGCTGGGCAATCTATACAGGGAACTTGGATCAAAAGATCACTTGAGCTGACAGATAAAGTGACCGTATTTAGAGAAAAAAAATCCAGCATTTTTTACGGTAACCTGTCCGTAAGAATTTACCTACTACTGTAGACCACACGACAGCTTTGAGGGCAAACGCAACATTTAAGCTACACGCTTTGTGCATTTACGTAAAGTAGGTGCCATCACACGACAAGATCTACTACTTGTATATAGGTACTTTGCACTATGAGTGCCATATGACTGCAACTTTGGCCATAAGGCAATAACAGCCTTTGTTTGGAATGATAGTGAGAACAAAAAAGCTGACCTTTAAAGGTGATAGGTACTCTCGTCATTACATTTTCAAAGACAGTTCACAAACGTCGAGACACGAGCTGCCCACTCACAGTCGATGGATGCTGTAAATGACAACATCACTCTACACAGTCACTGCTGTCACATGACTGTCACTGCGACTGACATCGTATGCACGGCTGTTTGTCTGAAATATTCCGTCCTACAACTGATCAAACTGGAACACCAATGGAGCAGAAGTTCCAGAAATTCATGAAATGGGCTGCAGGGTGCACATGGGGAGAGGAGGCAATGGAACAAAAATTCCTGAACACCATAAAGGCACCACTAACACAGAGCATTGTTATGGCAAATCGTCACCTTTGTACGAAAAAATCATGCCCTGAGGCATTTTGCAGAATTTAATGAAATTAGCTATATAAGGGATAATTATTGCAAATACGGTCAACAACGTACAAGAGTGTCTGCAGGAGAGGTGGCACTTCGAAGAAATTTCCTAAACTAGGCAATAGGGTTCACATTAGAAATTGAACCAGACATTTCTGAAAACCCTAAAAAATGGCCCACCACTCAAGGAACAAATTTTTTGCAAGTTTTAAACAAATCAATGAAAGCATGTGGGAGAAGGAGCATTTTGAGCACTTGTGGACAGAATTGATCACAACAGTTTACAACCAGCATGCCTGCTTGAGCTAAAATAAAATGGAACAGCATTGAATAATCACTTTGCACCAAAGTGCTAAAAATAGTAGAGATCAAAGAAACCATTCTTACCCTGTGCTAAATGTTGTTGGACCTGCCATATACCTCTGTCGTGGCGACATAAATGCTAAAACATGTGACATTAATTTACGAGGGTTTTGATCCTGCGATCCTTAATCGAACAGCCGTCGTTACGGCGGGATCCTTGCTGGAGACCGTGGACCGTCCCCAGCCATGGTATTTGCAGAGGGGGCACTGCAAGAGTAAAAAGGTTGCCGAATATGGTCAATGGGTGGCAGCCACAGACAGAAATTATTGGAAAAAAAAAAGATGTCAAAGGCATCATGACTTTGATGCTAGCAAGCAAGTGAGGGATGATGGATGCCACTTGAACCTCTCTCCAGGAAAGATGCCCTCACAATGTCGCTGCACACAACCATACAAAATCCTTTAATATCGAGGTCGTATATACTCACAGATGTATACAGGTACAGCCTTTGTTCAACCATAATTCTTATATGTTTTTCATCAGTTCATAATTTCTTCATCATAATCATGTAATGACAACCTTTACCCTTTTTTTTTCTGCACAATAACTGATTCTTTGCACTTTCTCAGCCTGTCCAATTTCTGCCAACTTCACTTTGGTAATTCTGTTGCAGAAGTACCAAAGCTGGGTCAACTGAAAGGCCTCAAGGATTCCCTTTAATGCCAAACACTAAGTGCAAAAAGCCCAAAATTTCTGGATATTCCTGGATGCAGAACAATGCCGTTGTGATCAAACGTCTCTTTCAAAATGGGACGGAGGCCAACCGGAACATATTTGAGGTTACTATGGTGGCATCACCATGGCGACATTGACCACGATACCGCGAAGCCACTGCTGTGACACAAATGTGATGAATCCACTCGCAACAAACGCGCACTTGCGACTTTCCAGGGCCCCCCATCGGGCGAATGGACAACGAACTCTTAACTGCAAACGACAACCGACCAAACAAAAACTTGACAACTCGACTAAGAGGCGCAGTCTTTAAAGGAACAGCCTTTCCTCGCAAAACGATAGTTTGTCGGAGGAAAAAATGCCGCAGGAAAGAATAAAGACACGGCCCCAGTTTGAAAAAAAAAAAACTGCAATTGTCTGCTCTTGGGGAAAGTGGTTGGGTCACCATCTGAGGAGCAAACACACACATCGGAATTCAACAAAAACAACACTTGCCATTACAAAACTTCAAACAGTACCCTTAGTAAGTAATTGTCGTTAAACGTTTTCAGGCCATTTTTGTGGAGGGGAAAAATACCAAAGCAAAAAGATACAAACACTAGAACCAACCAGGGAAAGACAAAAATGCAGATGTTAACCGGGGCATGCCTGTGGACTAAAATGATACAAATTGTGCAACCATCTGATTTCGGGATTTGGCTTTTGAAGCCAGTGTTTCAATCCTCAGGAAATGATTTTAACGCGATGCTATTTTTATTCTATCTGCCATAGGTGCTATCAACTCTGGGACAATTCAGACCTTTTTCTCCCTCCAGCCAAATGGGTCAAGGATGACCGTGTTTTCCCCCTCATGTGACGAAGGGGTCGAGGGTCAACGATATCCAGTGGACAGGAAACCACCTTGGACAATGGGAAAAATGAAAAAGTTGATCTCACAGCTGACCAGGACCATCTGCATCCAGCGCAGGTGAATTTCGCCATTACAAACAGGTGAGGAAAAACGACAAAAGTTGCTCGCTTATGCCTCTGTTTTTCTAATTTTCAATTACTGCACGGTTTCTAGGACCCCAGTCACAACTCATTATGATCAGGCTGCTGTTACGTGCATGTCATGGGAGAGAGAGCTCTTGAACGAGTGCAAAATCGAAATCTTCTTGTTATGCTCGTGTAAAGTTACCTTTAACTTTGGGGATCACTATGGAATAAACATGATTTAAGATTAAACTACCTTTGCAACATTTAACCTTTTTTTTTTTCTTGTCACGTTTAACAAAAATTAATTCAAGTATTCCCTGAACAGTTGATGTGACATGGAAATGTAGTTTGTCATGACATTGAAGAACAGACAAAACAGAGGAACAATTAAGTTACAAATGTAAAACATACTTCCAATTGTTCCTGCACAGTCCTTTCACAACCATTAAGTCCACCGGCTCACCCACCTTTCCACCCACTCCCTCTACCCCCATCCCCACACAGACCCCCTCCGCTCCACCCACACCTCTCATTGACAAAGTACAAGGCTACAATGCTACTCTGAAGGTTTTGTCTCAGGGCTTAACTTTTGTCCTGGCAACAAACAATTTATTCATGTATTTGAACATCAAAGAGTAAACCCAGTATAGTGGAACACTTTCTTGCCTGAGAACCTATTAAAAAAACATTGAAGCATTAAAAACGAAAAATAAACCAAATTGAAGCTAGCAAACATGATTAAAAAGAAATGTTAAAAAAAGAAAATCAAACAATGATTGCCAATTGACTCATTGATTATCAGACAGCAGGAGAAAATGATCCCATATTACTGATCAAGTAGCAACCATTTGCAACTGATTACCACTAGCTTCCATTTTTGTACATCACAGATCCGTTCGTGAACACTCATAATGATCGTAACCATTTCATTCCTAACTAAAAGGGTTCTTATTCAAAACACTGGTCACCAAACAACCCCAGAACTGTTACCAGTTCTACTCATTCTCTATTGTCCTAAAACAAAAACTGAAAGATAAACAAGGCTTTAAGTTTAGGCAAAATAACAACATGTATTCTCTTTCTTTCTCGATGTTCCGCCTTGAAATATTCTCTCACGAGCCAATCTTTTGTCTCCACGGAGACACCCCTCTCGCATCAAGCAACTTCCGAATGTGCATGAGAGCTGCTTCTCGAGTCTCGATCTTGCAAAGCAACAATTAATCTCATGACTCAAGCAAGATAGCCCTCAGAATAAAATCTCACAGATATTTTTGACTGAGAGAAAAAAAAAAAATCCTTTTCTAACTGCTCTGCCAGTCTTGCTTCCAAAACAACCACAATAAAAGGAAGAATGTAAAAGCCAAAGCAGGACAGAATATGAAACTTCCGATTTCCAAATTAGATAACTGTAGCCACAAATTAAAACAAAAAATATTTTACTGTTCGTTAATTCGATTGCGGCTGCATTTTGCTATAAGACGCGAGACGATGTTCGGAACCATTTATCAACGTTCGGAAAAGAATTAATGAATGGGGCTTCCAAAACAAGATGAGCAAATCTTTGTGCATCGTAGGAAAATACAAAGGAATGGATGGAGGTTAAACAAGCACTTTGATAATGATAATCTAATACAACCCATCTTTCTAAATCATTTGCGGGATTTAAAATAGACGTTAATCCATAATTGAATCAGACTTAATGAAAATTTATCACCGCTTGAAAACGATGGGGAAAGAAATTTCCGCGGGCGAAGAGACGCAAGGCCTCGTGTGGTGGCTTACTAACAACTTTAATCTCATTAAAATTGATCATGGAGAGTTAAGCTTCCAAGTAAATTAATTTGACTTTTCTTTTCTTCTATATCAAGTAAGCTTTTAGAAATGTTTCATGTGGCAAAGTAAATTTGACATTGTGTATACATAAAAGATCCTTATTTACTTTATTGCATTCTATTTTTCTCTCTTTTTTTTTCTTCTCTCGTCAGTCAAAGATCGTTGGCTACAATTTTATTTATTTTTAAACAGGGTCAATTCAGTCTTCGAGCATTTGCCGAGGATACGATAAAAGTCACGGAGAAAGGGATCCGGGCAAAATGCGACTCCTTCAAGCAGAACTGATCTTTGATTGACTGGTTCAAATTGACAAACAGAGATCAACAAGGAGCTTACCCTCCGGAAGATGCGAATGGGTTGTATGGCAGACACTGCATCACGGATTGGCTGTATTGTGGCGTTATTCTGCCACTGTCCACGTTAAGTCCTTGGAAAAATTCACCCCTCTTAATTTAGAGCTTTGGTTGCACACAGGGACTGCTTTGCCCCGTGTCGTGAGGTAAGCTCCCTTGTGGAATCGATGCAGCGAGACGGTGATTGCTGAGAAAAACCTGTCGTCGTTTTTGCATTTGGCATAAATGGGAGTGGACGAGAGACCACATTAACTTCTCCGGTAAGATGTCGATGCCTTGCGCCCTCTTTCGCCCGGACTACCTGATGAAATTATAGGCAGTGTCCAAAGAAACGGAAATACTGTAGGAAGACCTGAAACAACACTGCAAATGGTATTTTACATTTTTACCACTACACTAATGATTGCAGTTATTGCCATCCATCAATGATAGGTAATACATTAACTAAGCGGAGCGCCACCATCTGGTGCGAAAGAAAGTACCAGAAAATTTCAGGGTGTAAGCACTTTCCCATTTCACCCAAAATGGCATTTCTGAGGCCATCTGTCTTTTCTTTTATGTACCACCTCATCCTACCCCCTACACAAATGTAAACTAAAGTTTCAGGTAAATTTATCTTCGTGGTCAAAACGATTCAGGGTACCTGCCACACCTCCCCCCCCTTGGCAAGAATAATGCTCCCCATCCCTGTGGGGTGACGCTGCATTTTACAGTATGCACACCATTTCAGTCAAGCTTTGATTGACAATTCTGTGAAGTCCATAATGAAGGAGGATGTGCTGTTTGAAGCAAAAAAGAAAAGACTTGCTTTCCTTATTTGATCTTTCAAATTTCACTTCCGCTTAACACCAACTTGTGGGGCAATGTCTAAAACACATTGTGTGTTAAATACAATAGAAAAAAACACAGATTTAATTTCCTTGGCCAAAAATTATTACACAAGAGACAAAACATGATTTTTCCATGGAAGTTTAGTAAATTTACCAAAAGGATCAGGTCTGCTGAAATTACTCTTTTGCAAAAATTTGATGCCTGTTTATTTATCATCAGACAAATACTACAGGTTTTTTTTCTTTTTGTCTCCTTACAAATGTAAGAAGTATAGCTAGTCCTTTGGTGCACTTCAAGAAAATGAATTAATATATTTCCCCTCCATAGGGTGACTGCACACGAATATGAAAATTAGTTGACGCAATCAGCAAAATGAGAGGTAGAATTCCTTACAGCGAAAAAATAAAAGGTACACTGTACCAATGTATAAAAGTATGTATATATTTATGAAAGTGTAAATACACAGAATATAATGAGGTAAACTATACCATACATACATGTATATTGTTGTAAGTATAAGTACCGGATGTAGTGGGTATTAGGGTATTGAATTTAAAAACATTGGGAGATACAAGCCCATCACCTGACATTCTAACTTAAACTTGGGTGCGTTTGTCGTATTGTTTATGGTAAAGAGAGGTAGGTACTTTCCTGTAGGCACTTCTCTGAGGATTTGTCCACAAATGCTCATTGCTAAATATTCTCATTTTATGACTTTGGTGTAGTTCTGCTCACTTGCTCCCATTGGCTCATTGCTCTCTTTCAGTATTCTCATTTTTGCCATATTTCTACTGACACTTCTTTCATTTGTTATCATTTTATTCTCATCCTCTCATTTCCACCCCCCCCCC
>VJOZ01032498.1:0-17035 GCA_009801055.1 Stichopus horrens
TGGCAAATAAAGTTATTGGACAGCTGTAGTGTATTTTAATACTGTCTTAGACTGTCAGATCCATAGGAGAGCAACTGCATATTTCTCTCACTGAAATTTTCTCAAATCTGTTAGGTTCTATGTCTGTTTGTACACAAATCACTGCAGAAAGCATACACACCCAGCTCGGGGTAATCATACCTTACAAGTAAAATGTTTGTATTAAATCTTCCTCACAGAAAATGGGGTTAAAATGGTAAATGGGTGGGCATGGGTAAGGAACATCTGATAGTGGCAGTAACACTATATCTACAATTCCACAATTCTAACTAGTATAAAAGTGATAATGGGAATCATTTGAGCCCCCCCAAGGAAAGATGCACCCATGCTGTCACTGCCCACAGGGGTCCTTGAGTAGGTCCTGGACCCCATGCCAAAAGGGTTTTCTGCAAGTGCATAGAAAAGATGCCTGATAGTTATTTTTTCATGGAAATGTTTGCCGTAAATGTTTTAGCAATTAGCACTGACAACTACACAGAATGACTAACAAGTGACATTTTTTTTTCCATATTTTAATCTATTGATAATATATCATTTTTTTTTTATGTATGTAACATGGCTGACAGGGAAATATTGTCACAAAGACAAAAAGATTTATAACAGGAAGATTCAAATGATAGCTGAGAGAGAAATTGCAGAAAAGGCTTACAAACTAATAACCCTCTCTTCTCTCACTGATATACATTTACTGAAAACTTGTTCTTTGTAAGAAATGTGAATAACTTTAAAATATACAAAAACAAACACACAGTGTCTTTAACTTGGATGTTCTGGTAATTCTGACAATTAAATTCTTTTGTCCAAACCGCTATTGTCTATGCTAGAAAAAAAAAGACAGTTCAAAATGCAAGAGGATAAACGATACATAACACAAACATGTAAATCATACCAGCAGTAGCAATTTTGGATCTGTTCAACTACGATAAGGTTAGGTTCAGCATTACTACCACAAGTTAACCCATAGCATTATCCTTCGGAGCGATGTAATACATTTCAATCCCAGTTCAATAATGCTCGTGTAAAGAATGAGAAACGTTCCTTACTCCCCCCCCTTCCTCACAGTCAACACCACCAACTGGCTACAAAGAAACTCAAGAACCTGGTCCCAGCTTGACTACACATGGATTGTTTTTCAGCCAGGCTAAAATGTTGTGAATCATATTATGTGTTACCTCACCTTTGATTCATCTGAACTTTGGCCTTTGCCAGGGAGTGTGTTGAAAATTATAACAATCTGGCATACTGATTCAAGTTAATATTTATAACTGCAGAAGTAAAAAATGATTAACATTATCACTGGTTACGAACAAGATAAACTAAAAGAACACCTGGAAATATAAACTAATAATTCAACTCCATATCACCGGATACGATGACGACTAAAAAGTACAAAACATAAAAAAATATAGAGCAGCAGAGACTGGGGTTGTAGAAATTTAAAAAGCCACAATAAATGTCTTCCAACAACCTAGCAGGTGCAGCTGTGGCAACGATGGGTACCTTTTGAGGATAAGGGGGTCATACCATTAAATGATACTCTGCTGGCTTCCTGTTAGCCCCTTACACAACACACGTTCAGAACTGGCTAAATCATCCCTTACAATGAGCATGAAACTACAACTGGCCTGATCCTTTTTCTGTTCAGAGGAACTGTCAAGTTGGAAGCTGCTGTTAATTAATAACTTTATCACATTGGACTGACATACATCTTTGTCAAACAAAATACAAACATACTGCCTGACATTCCCCTTACCTTCTATTTATGATGCGAGATTTGATTCCTAAATGCGTTAAAAGTGACCAAAATAAAATTCTCATCCTCAAAGAGGACAAGGTAGTTGTGACCAAGGCTTTTCCATGAGCTACAAACATATCTCTGCATAAATTACAAATAAAATTTGACTCCACAGTCTTATGATTTGCAAAAATATTCTCTTAAGTCAACACCCTCAAAAGCTCTCACACAAATTTTCTGTTTCTATGACTTCATATCAAACCCCCAAACATGGAAAGAAACACTTTCAAATCAGCATATGCTGGATGCAGTTTAGCACCATGAATATTCATGAACAAGATCTGCATATACCACTTCTTCAATGAATATGCAACTACATTACAGGGAGGCAATCCTTGGGTGAGGTACCAAAAAATGTTTCCAAAGTATTCACCATACAGTCTAGACATGCTCCAAACTCATCCACCAGTTTATTGCCCTTCTAACTTTTAGCATTTTTCTAGGATGGTTTAACATCAGAGAAAACAAAAAAAAATTACAAAATTACAAAATTACATGTAAGGATCTTCCAACAGCAAAGCTCTTTGTAAATACACATAAAAGGTAAGTGAAAGGCTACAGTATCAGTATTGCACAAAATAAACACCACTAACAGTCGATGATAGAAAAACTTTTTAGAGTTGCATTATTTCAAACCATCACCGACAGATGCAGATCTGCGGTTGAGGCCGACCACCGTTGACGGTTACGAAAACAAAAGACAGAGATGACAGGACATTAACAGATGGAGAACATTAACAGATGAAGAATCTGGAGAGGAGTGACAAGGGGTGACCACCGTCAAACCGGTACATTTTTTCCCCCCTGACATCTGAGACTGACATTTGAGAGACTTGTACTAGCTTGTTGTACAAATGTACGAAAATGGCAACTGTTGTATGAAACAACAATGATACGCAATACAAACAAATGACCACAGTGAAGTGGTACATTGATCATTGAATAGTCCCTTCAGCGATATCACAGTATCAACTAACTACCTCGTAAGCTTAGCAAACGATGAACAAACAAATCACCTTTCGTGGAAGACAAAGAGACAACAATAGAAAGATCTAAAAAGAATCAGCATGGAGGAATGGATTGGCATCACATGATAATAACAGAAATGATTTCATTCAAGTAGCATAGTAACCACAATTAAAGGTAGTCTGTCTTGTTGTCTGTGTGGACCCCCAACAGCTACACTTAACTGGATTGTTATCTGACTCTCGAAAAATGAACTGACAAGAAATTTGAAAGGCTCGTTGGGATAGGATTTTCAGAACAGCGAGAACAAACTGTCGCCGAGACGTTTCACTAAAAATAATCTCAATTAAAAGATTGGATAGGTCCAAAAGCCTTAAACATAATCACTACAAGATGACTGAGTGTAAAGTCAAAACTAAACTGATTATTAAAGTGGTCCACCATTTCAGTCCAAACTCTTTCCTTCCATTGTACCAAAATCACTATAAATTCAGCTATCAACACATTAAAATAACTTCAAGTTGACAAACCATATGACCCTGCAGATGTCCTCAAATGCTCATTCTCCACATTGCTATGATCTTTTAAGCATATATAGCAACTTTACGCTCATTTTCAAGGAATTTTTTTCTTGCTTCAAGAAATTTGTGACCATTTCGTAAGGTTTTTGTTGTCATTTCATTGCTACAGGGTAGACAAATATTCCATAATTTCTGCTCCATAGCAGAATTGAGTTATTTGCTACCATACTACTCTTTGATAGTCTCCAACCTATAAGCAGAGACACCATTGCCTTAATCACTATTTCAGTTGATACACATCCAGAAGGGTAGGACAAAAATCTGTGAAGGATTTGTCTGCTTAATCTACCTACCACAAACACACTACTGAGGAGGGGAGGGGGGTTGGGAGGGGGTGTGGTAAGAGGGCAGACCATTTGAGACACTGTTATTGACATGCTGTTGGAAACACAACACTCCTCCCTCCCCATCCTCCCACCCCTACCAAAATAAAAAGAACAAAGTTGTATACTGAACAGAATCCTAACAACCTCATAGGTATAGCTAGCATTCAAAGCATCTCCACATGTGTTTATATTGGAGAGATAGTTATAGGTGGTTACATTGTGTATCAATTAACCTATTTCTTTGAGCACCAGAAAGCAAAATAAATTCAGGTCAGAAGGAACTAATTATACCGGCCAATGAACAAGGTGTTTATTATCTGCAGCAGTAGGAAAAGTGCTTATTGAATTTCCTCCAACTCTCCCCTCGGATACCCCCCCATGAATAAATAAAAACATTAAATGTATTACTATTTCAAATTATCAAGGGAATTGAAGCTGTTAATATTAAGGCGTTTATCTTGACCGCAGATACTTATCTGTTTTAACATCTAAAATCTGTAAAGCACCGGATTAAAAAATCTTGCACAACTACTGGTACTGACATGTCCACCATGAATATTCACAAGATTCTTCTCAAGATATGAACGACTGCCATAAAAATTTCAGTGGTATTCTACGGCAGGAGGAAGGTGAATGTACATTTAAAACACTGATAGTTCCCAAGGTTTACAGCCACCACTGTTCTAACTTTAATACCAGTTCAACCCCCCCATCCATCCATCCTTCCACTTTATAGTGGTATGTGTGGTTTGTGTACATCTCCAGTTTCATACTATGAAACCTGAATTATCTATTATATGTAAAATGATGACATGAACTTAAACACAGTCTTTATTGCATCGGTTTCAAAGCTGTCTCTTGAGGAACAGACAAATTTTTCTGAATTTTTATTTTCTTGAGACTCCGTTCCATCGCTGTGTTGTAGATGAGACTGTCCTCATTTGAAGGAAAGTGTAAACTGAACAGCAATGACTGAGATTACATCATGGTTGTTCCTTGATGAATGAGGTAAACAAACAAACTGACCTACCTAGCATACCCTGCTGCTGTAAATACATCACAGAGTGTTGGCAAAGTATTGTATTTTGTTCAAAAGCACTCTGCAATTTTTTTCAAATCACATCAAAGAAATATATCAAAAGCACACACTGAATAAAAAAAAAAAAATGATGGCCTGACCTTTTGATCTAACTCTCCTGGGCCAGTTTACGTTGATGTAGTTCACCTCATGGAGAAGAGCGTACAGAAAAGAGGAAACTTGGTTTCTTCCTGCCTTTTTATCAAGTGGAGCAAACATTTTTTTAATTTCAAGACATTCAGGCTGACAGAGTGAATGCATAATGTGCTGTTACTCCATTGGTGTACAAAAATGGACACGTAGGAGATCACGCAAATGTATTTTCCTCAAACCTTTCACTTCGATCAACAATTGCGGTATCCTCAAATGAATAGCATTCCTTTTGACAGAATAAGTGGATGGATGCCCTTCCAAAAATACAAAAACATCCCGACACATCCTGGACAATAACAGTTTTGACAACTACACTCTGTATTCCGAAACCTCTTTAATTTCATCTTATTAAGACTGAAGTAAAGTGAAGAAAAAAATGAAGAAAAGAAAATAAATACCAAAATTAAAATGTAACACAGACAGTCGGTCTTTTACATCATAAGACAGAGAGAGATTACAAGGCATTTAAAATTTTACAAAAATAAGAGATCCTTTTTGGCAGCTTAACCTTTAGCAAAGTCAGGACAATATATTTGTGCACACTGATTTATTTATCACACCTGGAAATGCACCCTTATGAAAGTAAATATTATTAAAAGAAGACGGACAAAAAAAAAAAGAACTTGTTCATCCTAGGCGTACTTTCAACAGCTGAAGTCCTTCTCAATTTGACTTAATGTATACAGTTGAGATGCTTTCATATTTCAGACATCAGAAGCACATTTCACATTCAATACTGTTACACTGATCAAATTATCCATCTATCCATCCATCCATCCATCCATCAATGAGAAACCCGACAAAATTTGTTGAATCAACAGTATCGACCAAGCTACAATGGTAGCTGTAGCATATAGCAAGTTTACAATAGCTACATCCAGATTCGAGAAAAAAACTCCGCTTCAATATTCAAGTCTGCTATTGTTCACATCTGAGTAATACAGACGTAAGGACTTGCATAATGTCATAAAAAAAAGTGAAACGTGGCCAGAGAATTCATAATTCACAACTTCCCCCCCTCAGAAAAAAAGAAGAAAAAAAGAAGCTTATTGTAAGATCGGTGAGTAGGGACTTTGAAAATCTTTTGAAGGGATATAAAATGCACAACAAATCCCTCCAAAGATAGATGGTTTTAAGACAGTGCTGTGATATTTTGCCTGTTTTGGTGGCAAGCACCACTTGACAAGCCTGCTGTGGTACTTACACTACTTCAATCCAGTTTAATATGATTGCTATGGACAATCAAAGTCAAAGCTAATAGAGCATTCTGCAAAGAACAGAATTATTTTGTCAAAAAAGATCTGATCAATTCTCAGGCAAATGAAGTTATTCTATGGAATTTCTTTGTTGTTTCAATTAAATATTTTCACTTTTTCTCCTGTTACTATATACTACTGACTTTATTTTCACACGATTAAAATCTGACTGACAGACAGATTTCGCCCATGACTGTCTGTTTGTCACTATGCTGACAATTGAGGGTATTATTTCGTATCTATGGTTTATCGGACATCTGAATATTCATTCATCGGTGAAGACCTCCCAGGAACATAAATGTTCACCACAACCTGCCTCCCAGTCTGTCCTCAACCCCCAAAACAGGAATTAAAAATGCCCAGCATCTGTTTGCGACTTTGCTGAGTGAGCCTAATAGTTCATGAAAAATCACAGACAGAAATTAGTCAATTACCCTCCAATTCATCCTACTTCATAATTTATGCGACATCACAAAACCACTAGCACATATTTTACACTTGTTACAAAATTATGTTCTTAAAATGACTTTATATCCATCGATTTTCTCGGTGCCAAAAGACAACCACGACATGCTGTTAGTCTAGAGGTCCTATCACTGGTATCTCTTCAAAAGCGAAACTGAAAATGGCAAACTGATACTTGTTTTCAATTAGTGTAAAAGTTCCACACATCACACATCCTTCAACAGCTATACATATCCTGTCTCGAACATGAAGGAAACTACACAAGATGCTGATAGTTACATTCTGTGCAACTTCTCGCACCCACCTTGCAACACATCCTCTGCGAAAACATCGTCGTTTACATCCCCTTTCACAGGAGACTAGCTGAAACTGATCATGAACTTCTGTACTTCAAATATCCCTTTTGCAAGATAACTTCTACATATCCCTTTCAAAGGATACTACCAAAGAGATACGGCCTGTTCTACGCGTCACAGCACGTCGTCGTCAACGCACCGACGCAGCTTTGCTCTGATCCAGCAGAACTGATGATGCCAGTTCCACATTCCAATTTAAAGACTTAAGGAGAGATTCGCACTGTTCTCTGGAAGCCTGACCCAGATGGAACAACTGTTCGGTTTTCAGTTCTGCGACTGCTTTATCCAGGTCCCACCCATTCCCTATGAGAACACCCCTGCATTCCTCAGCTGTCACCCCGAACAGCTGGGATTGCACCTGCCTCACTTTTTCAGCTGCCGATTCCTCCGTTTCGAAGCCGAGCAGGTCTGCATCTGAGTCGAGGTTGTCTCCACCAGACGACGTTGGAGGATGAGATTCAAGTGGCCTACTGGCAGACGAGGGTGCCCTCGTCTGGGTGAGAAAGCCAAGTCTTGACTCTACCGGTGAATGCTTGAATACAGTGGAGAATCCAGAATCTTCCGCAGGGAGAATTGGTGTCAGTTTCGACAGGTCTAGCGATGACTTTGCAGTCGACGAAGACGTTTTTGTGGACGATTGCTTGGTTTGTCCAATCGCCACCTCCTGATTGGTCTCCGTTACTGAAGATGAGACCTTCCATTTCTCCAGGTTTTCACTATGACAACTTTCACTGTGTTTCTTATCGTATGGGGGAAGAAGAAAATAGTGCGTGTGACTCTGCTGTTGGCCGTTCACCATGATGGGTCTGATGTGAGCTGTGGCGGAAGGGTTGGCCTGCTTTGAGGAAAACGGCGGGAAGTTTTCGAACGTCTCTCGGTCGGGGTCCAACTCGACGGTGTCCGTGCTCGATTCCGGCTTTGGTGGAAGCAAAAAATAATGAGTGTTACTGAGTTTCTGTCCATCTCTGACGATGGGATATATGAGAGAGGGACTCTCCGGTTTGTCTGATTGGGGGTCTGAATGTTGCCTTGCGTACGACCCCGCACCATTTCTGCCATCGACTTGGTCCAATTGAGTGATAGGACATCCCTCCGTGAGAGAGTTCGTCCTCACGAACATGTCCATCTTCCTCTCCTGTCCGAGAGGTACTCTCGGAGGCAATCGTGGCTTTTCTTCCTTTTGTTGTTGATATTTGTATGGGAAGGACATCTTCAGGAAGTTATCCTGTTCCTTTTTCTTAACCTCCTGTTGAGACGATGATGAAAAAGATGCGGAGAGAGAGAGGTTGGAGGACGTCAAGTTCTCTCGAGACGGATGTCTCAACAGAGGGGCACTGTCTCTGCTTTCGTAAATGTTCCTCCCTAGACTGTGTTCCAAGTGGAACTTGGGTGCTCTCTCCTCGAAGGCAGAGTCCCTCATCGCAGACTCAACCTGATGGGTCGGTTTGCTGTCGAGCCCTTCCAATTTGAGTTTATCCACCTTGGATTGAAGTTCTGACAAAAAGTTTGTTTCTTGCTTGGCCACACCCTTCTGTTGAAAGGAGGCCTTTTGTTGCACTGCCGACATGCTATGAGGGGGAACGTTTGCTTTGTTGTGCTCCTTCACAAGCCTGCTGTCCCCAGCTACAGGTAAGGCTGAATGCAAAGAGACCTTCTTGACGGGATCGAAACTGTCCAAAGAATTTGGGTCCTCCACCGGCATATCCGGATAAAAATGGGGAGGGCAAGTCATATTGCTAATCAGCTGATTATTTGGGGGGCACACCACTGACGGCTTTTTTGTCCTTTTCTTGGATATCGGTTTGGGTAAAACCGGTATTTCGTTATGGGTAATAGTCTGAGCATCAGGTTCAGTCTCGTTTGGAACATCATCGTAAAAATGAACCCAGTTTGGACGCGTATTCACAGATTGCTTTTCAACGGCACCAGCTGGGTCCTCTGCGGGTACCTCGTCGTAGAACGGACCCCTGTAGGGGACACCGGAGGAATCTCCCTTTGATTGGTCAAATGGATTGACTCGCTGGACACCCCTGATGTCGTTGTTCCTTCCTTCGTGTGAAGAACTGCTAGTCTGACTGACGCCAGGGGAGAATGGATTAGACTGAACATTTTCTCTTTGCTGGGGCACATCTCGTTTCCTCTTATTGACCGTAGCATATAAATCATCGGGCACAACGACCTCGTCGTAAAATTCCACCACCCGTCGGCCATCGGGGGCACCGGAATCTTGTCCCTTGCTAGGGTCTTGAGGTACTTCGACCTCATCGTAAAGTTCAACTGCCTTCCGGCTGCTTTGGCCCTCTGTGTTGAAGAATTGTCTGACAGCAGGATCAGAGAGTGATGACTCTCCCTGCCCCTTGGGTGGAGATAAGCCCCCCTCAAGATCTATCAGCATACCAAACTGGGTGGGTTCTTGCTGACATTTGGCACTGGACTGCAGGCTTCCCTCAGACCCGCTCGAGCTTCTATTGCTTGAAAATTTCTGCTTGCTATTTGTAGATTTTGCCTTTGTCACGCTGGACTTGGAGCCGTTCTCTGGCAAAAGGCAAAGACAGGGAAGAAAATGTTAGGTGGTATCTTAAACTGACAGGTGGTCATGAGGGGAGGAGCAAAGAGTTCAAGTTGTAGAACTTTCACAGGCTCTAAGGGGCAACATAGATATACTAGCTTTTAATACTTTTTTAGTCAATTCAGTGCATGGATGTGTTAGGTAGCTGTAAAACTATTCACACATACACACACATTCACACCCTCACACACAGACATACACTCAACATGCAAATACGAGGTTTGAATCAGAGGGTCAGACCAGGAGTACATATTTAGGACCAGTGGAAAGACAAGAGATCAGCACTAGAAATTGACTTCAACTGGCCAATTACTGACTTAAAACTTCCTTATCTTTGGGACATATTTGGGAAAAAAGAAGAACTTTATTGACTGACACTAAGTTGTAAAGTTGTAAAACCATTCTATGCACTGAGATGTTCGATTATATCATTCTGTCTGCTTGATATTTTTCCTTACTTTTTGTTTTACTTGTGAGCATCAAGGCTGGTTTTAGATCTTCCGGTATCGCATCCTCACCAATATCGTCTGGAGGATGCATTGGCATCATCAGCAAGCTGAAAAAGATGAAGAAATAGACCACTTTAAAGGTGACAACTCAAACATGCAAAGCAGCAATGTTTCCATAGTTACTGTTTTGCAAAGTTCATGTTTTTCTGTATGCTGTTGCTTTGCCACTCTATTTGCTGTATGCTGCTTCCTTGTAACTCTGTTCTGATCCTTGTTTTTAGTTAAGTTGTTGCTGATATGAGTTCAATCCTGTCTTGTTGCACGTTGATGCCTTATGACTCTTGTTGCCGTAAGTTGCAGCCTAGTCACTCTCTTTACTACATAGGCTGACTTGTAACTTTTTTTGCTTTATGCAGCTGCCTTGGAACTCTCCTTGCATGGGCAGCCTTAAACTCAGTTTGCTATATGTTGCTGTAATTCTTTTTGCTATAGGTGCATGTGTTGTAACACTGTTTGTTTAATATTCAGACATTATTGTTCATGTGATGTCGAATCTTATATGCCTAGTTGATTTCATTCCCAAATGTAACTTTGATATGAAACAAAACATGATTTGAAGAAAGACAATCAAAAGGAAAACGATAAATGGAAAAGGCAAACTCTGTTTACCTCACATTTCAAACCTTCATGAATTCAGTGTCTGATGCAGATTAACAGAATCATGTGAAAATCAGTGGTCTTAATTATGCCCTATGTAGAAATATGCTTTGTTTTTTTCTAACTATTATGGACTTTTTGTCACTTTTTCGTTGCCTGTTTTCATTTACTTGTTTCCTCTTTTCTAAGCCAATATATATATACACATCTGCCCTTTGTGCTCTATACACATATACTGTATACATCTGCCTTTTGTGCTCTATCAGCTTTAACTCCACGTTTGATTGTGTGTGTGTGTTTCTGGGATGGCATTTCCTTGTTTTGCTTGTCGCTTGTTTTCTGGTCTCTTCTCACAGAGGTTGCGTAATCATCTCACACTGAATATGTCGATGTCTGTACATCGTAAGATGGGGACGGGTAATTGCACACAAAGCTACATCTGTCACTGCACGTAATTCTTTTCTCTTCCATTGATGATGTTTATACAAGAAAATGCTGAGCTAGCGATGACAACTTCTTACTACGAGTAAAAGAACTGTATTAATTTATCATGCCATCATTAATCAATGTCTGTATGATCCTTTTTTTTTTTCACTGAAAACTTGATCATATGGTACAAAAACTGATTTTGTGCCAACTACTTGAAGTTTCACCTCTACTTTGAACCCTCTGACAACATGACTTCTCTTGCTTTTGTTTGTTGTAACATCTTGAAACTTTCTTCACTGACCTTTTGAAGTCCAGATGTGACAAGTTGCTATGGAGTTCACACTTGAAAAAGTTGCCATAGAAACAAATGGATGCTTATTGACATTGACCACGAGAAACGATGCATGGGCACTTACTCGTCGATTCTTTCGGGCTGACCCCAAGTGTCGCCGTCGATCCCTCCATGACCAGCGTGGATGAAGCTATTTCTTAAAGGTATGCTGATATCCACGGTACTCAACGTCCCGGAAAGCGATGAGACTATCTTACGTGGGAATTTCCCAACTTTTCGAGTTCTACGGTTTTGCCCTCTCCACCAAGCGAGGTCAGCACTGCAGACAACATAGTGGAAAAAGTAGGCAGGAATGCATTGTGGTTCTGATGTTGAATTGTGTAATGATACATTTTTTTTTTTAAATGACGCAGACTCCTCCTGACAGAAGTTAGTGAAGCCTCACAAATCTAACCTAAGATCATCTTAGGTCCACAAAGCTTCACACTGCTTCTCATTATGCAGCCTGCATATTCCACACGCTTGACTGAACACAGCCAGTACATGAGCTATGTGAGGCCAGGAGCTGTGTGCACTGGAGCATGGCTCATTACTGTCTCATTGCTAACCTTATTACAATGGGTAGCAACAGCTCACTCTAAGATGATCTTGGCTTAGATTTGGGAGGCTCCCCTTACTCCTTAACATCTGTATATGACTTGTTGAAAGTTAGACATTAAAATACACATACTGGCATAAGAATGCTAGGACAAGCCTCCATGAACACAACCATGGGACAATATGAAGTAAAATCAAGAAAGCGGGATAAAACGAACCTTCCTTCGATGACTGTCACCACATCTCCCTCCTCAAGGTCCAGTTTATCTGATTCATCAAGTTTCAGGGACTGCATAGCCCTCATCTCCAGAGGATGCATCTGATCAAAACAAAGACAAAAAGAAAAGGTCGATTTAACGCTTTGGCTCCCATTTCAAATATGTGACATTCGACCACCAAAGACATCAGGAAAGCTATTAAAATTCTGTTCATATGTGTCAAACCAGTGAAAAAACCAGAAAGTCAAATGACTTTGTGATTCCTCGCCAACATCCCATGTTTCCATACACACACAATCACTTACAAACAAAAGCAACCAGTAGGGAAGGGATGGTACCATATCATAATTAAAAAAAAAAAATGCAAGAATGACAACCACATTCTGTATCACTTAAAGGGTTTGATGTTACCAAATACTGCCAATTCACTCAGCACTGATGAAAATTGTGGTCATGAAGGATGGAATAGAACCCTTAACCAAGGCAAAATTTACAAGTCGATAGAAAGTACGTTCCTGACACCAAACAGTGGTTAAAGAAATTGTGCAAGGTAACAAAGGCAACCTGGAACACATTTTCCCCTCCTAGGAAGTATTTACTGTGACTAAAACAACAAAGTACTTTGTAAATCTTGAAAGGTAGTTGCTACCAATGAGGGTATGCTTTGAATGTCTTGAGAGACTGAATGTACCAGTCTCCAGCATGTGCCTCCAGTCTTCACTGTTGTAACTGCAACATTACTGTGAGAAGGATCAAAAACCCTTTTCCTGGAAATCTTGTCCATATTCTACTGCCATCCACACTTCAAAAATCTTCCATCAAATGAAAGAAGTTCCAAGCATACCGCACGATCCTCCCTGGTTCTGTTTAAGGTCACGATTTATTTACGTCATATTTCTACTCTAGCAAACATGCCATGAGCTGTTAAATCAACACAAGGGACGAGGTATTCTTGCGACATATGTTTTAAATTTTGTTAACAACTTCCTTTCAATTTCCACCTTCTTTTCATGGCCACTTTTTATCAAGTATGTATTCTTCAAGGCTTGTTCTTTCCTTCCCTTTATATTCAAAATCAAAACTTTCAAAATCAAAATTTTCATCGTACCATCAACTGAGTGATTCACTTGTACATGATCCAACACACTCTACCTTATCTAATGTCACTCTGGCTAAATGTCACACAGGAATGCAAACTGACTCGTTGTTTACTCAACATCTGCAAAATACTGAACGATTCCAGGAAATGGTACTTTTATACCTGAACTGCTGTAGGTTAACCCGAAAGGTTGAACGGCATTGAGGAATGTTTTCCGCTCTTCATGGCTCAGAGATCAAATGAAAACAGGAACAAGAAATCTAACTAGTCAGGTACACAGAATGTCACAACTGAAATGGTAGCATTGAAAGGGTAGCAGCATGTTAAAAGGTTCTGGAAGACCAACAACAAATGACATTACATTTTTCTCTCCCTCCCTTGCCCCCATCCCCATCAAGGAAGTCAAATAAATAAAATTCCAGGTATAAAGGTTTACTAAGTCCCCCAGTGCGGTATCCAGTATGTCACAACAGAGCCCCAATAGAAATGGCAGAAGCATGTGGAAAGGTTCTGAGTGATAAATGCTGAATGGCGTGGCTTTCCCCCTCATCCAAACCAAAGAGGCCAACGAAACAATGTTCTTGTAAAATGTTCACAACAACAGGTACCCAATAATGTCACAACTGAGCTACATGAATAACAGAGGAAAATGTTAAAAGGCTGTGAGGAACTAAAANNTTGCCATATAGACATACTATAGCAAAAATGAATCTTCTAATTGACAAATATGACATAAATTTCAGTTATTATACTCGAAATGTCATGTCAATAAGCTTTTGACCTCTGGTGAAATATTTTGACCCCAAATGACATTTAACCTTCTACAACAGCAGTTGCACCAAATATGAGATTATTGAAGCTACCCTCCTGGAGATAACTCCTGGAGATAACTGTATTCACAAGTTTTCGTAACCTGACCTCTGATGATGTCAAATAACCTTTAACCTCCACCAAAAACGATAGGGATCATTTACTTAGTACAAAAACCCCACACACCATGTATGAGATAAGTCAAGGTTACACTCCTCCACATATCACGTTTCAAGAAAAGGGTCAGGCATACATATACACCCACACACCCAAAAACATACATGACATCACCATAGAGTAGATAACTTCAGCCTTTGGCAAGGAATAAAAAATCCACTCCAACTTCATTGCCAGTGAGCCAGCCTTTTGCCTTTGTTTGAAACGTTAGTCCTCGCTGCATTTTTGAGTCTAAACATAGAACTTATAAACAAACAATACTCCTACTCTTTGTTCATTACAGCAAAAAACAACCTGAACAGGAAAAAACAAACATTTTCAAAAGGAGAGCCCCTCCAATCTGTGTAAGACCTGGATGCATTTTGCATTTCTTAAGCTTTGTCTATGTAGCCACAAACTATAGAGCACCAACAGTGCAGAGACCCATACCTGAACACCCAGTATTATGTATATCATATCATAATCATAGGAACCACCAGAAGTATCATTATATTGAATCACCAAACATTGCATGTACAAGAGAATCTTGTACGACTGCATAATTTGCAGAATATCATAAACTAGAGCACAAACATTTCAGAAGTTTGATCGTTGTCAATGAATTTGTGATATATCTAATGGGCACTACAAAATTACAATGCTAATATTCACATCACTATTCAAGTTTGACATATAAAAATGTCATTTTTGTACGTTTTCTACCTGGTTTGTACCAACAGTGGGCACAAAATTACTACCAATGTGGAAAAAAAGGTTTCAAATTTTCCAAAATCAGTTTAAATCATTAAATTCTAGCTCATTAGTGTTGATTTGAATGTGTTACATGGGGACAGTACTACGTTGATCACTGATTCATCAAAAAAACAATTACACAAAACTTGACATAAAATTGACAGGTTTGAAAAGCTTAACTAAAATAACTCAAAGTGCCCCTTTAATGTCTAAACCTTCATGTATCTCAGGCTGGATTGAGTTTCAGTTTGGAAACAATCTGACCATGCTGCCCCTTTACTCAGTTATCATTCATGCATGACAGGGATATTTGAGATGTTATATGACATTTAAAAGGGACACTCTTAAAGTAGAGGGAGAAGACTTTTGCAGGATTTCACAAAATGGGACGTAGGGCCAACTTAGAACCCTCGACTACAAATTCATGTACACCCTAAGATAGACCACTAAAAGAGTATCACTAGGACAAACCCTCAACATTGTACAAGAGAATCTGTAGGACGAGAGGCATTTTGCAGAATTTCACAAAATGGGCCATAGGCTCCACATGGGACATTGGACCAAAACTTTTTGAACACCCAAAAAGGTCCGCCACTTATGGAATATTGCGTCCAAGTTTCATGCACATGCATGGGAAAGCATGAGAGAGGAGGAGCATTTTGAACAATTGGGAACAGATGGATGGATGATAGGGATGGATAGATGGACAGACAGATAAATAAATAGATAGATAGACAGACATGCAGACAGATAGATAGGTAAATAGATAGACAGACAGACAGATAGACAGACAGACAGATACTTGGAAATACTTGCTATGACTAAAATGGAAATTAAAAACACAAAATGAAGTTGGAAAAAAAATTCAAGAATACACAGCTGTTTTGATGTTGCAGTCCAGGACTGTTGCTCACTGAAACTTTACACGCAAAATGAACTGAGCTATGGTTAGCAGTAATTTGGTACTGGCTGAACATACACATCAGTTACAGGGTTGTTTGCTGGGATATTCCTCATGCAATGAAAGTCTGGATAACATTATGAAGTGTGCAAAGTTTGGCACATTTACATTGTAATCATTAACTCAAGAAGATGTTGCTTAAACTGACAGAGTTTTAAGTAACTTGCTATTAGATCGGGTATCACTGCATGAAAACTAACTTGAGACTTTACTATATGAGAAGGCTACAAGAGAGATCAGCCCAAACTTCTTTCCACAGTAGGCTACAGTGTTCCTTCTGGTGTTTCAGAGCTAAGATCCATGCTGTTAAATGACTGGTCCATTTTGAATGTTCAATACAACACAAAAATACCAGGAGTTATGAGGAGGGTTCAATTCTCAAGTTTCACAAAAGTATGAATGTGTAACAATTAGCCGGTATGAGTGGTATCTTTAGCATGTAGTATACCCTAGGTGGAGGTCCATACCAACAGGTCAACTAACCTACGTTTACCAGGTAGTTAGGAAATATAA
This sequence comes from Stichopus horrens, assembly GCA_009801055.1. NCBI lineage: Eukaryota > Metazoa > Echinodermata > Holothuroidea > Aspidochirotida > Stichopodidae > Stichopus > Stichopus horrens. The sequence goes on from VJOZ01032498.1 coordinate 16,519, forward strand.
CCAGAAAGTCAAATGATTTTGTGATTCCTTGTCCATCTCATTTTTCATAGACACTTACAATCACTTACAGACAAAGGCAGCCAGTGGAGAAGGGAAAGGATCATATACAAAATTAAAGACAAAATGCAAAAATGACCACCGCCTTCTGTTACACTTATGGGTTTGATGTTAACAAATGCTGATATGAATGAGTAATGTCATGAACTCAGCATTGATGACGATTGTGGTCATGAGGATGGCATATATCTCTCAACCAAAGTAATTCACAAATGGATAGAAAGTTCATGACACCAATTGTGGTTAAATACCTGAAATTGCGCAAAGTCAGCAAAGGCACACACGGTATACATTTTGACTACCAAGGGAGTGTTTACTGTTCATGACTAAGACAACAAAGTACTTTGTAAATCTTGAAAGGGAGTTGCTGGCAACTGGGATATTCTCTGAATGCACATAGAAAAGGTAATAAGGTGATAACTGGTATTATATAACACCTGATAAATTTCTCAACGTTTGA
>VJOZ01032532.1:0-15818 GCA_009801055.1 Stichopus horrens
CATATATTTAATCCCCATGTCAATGTCTCTTCCATAGATCTTTGCTTTTTTGCACCAGATAGCACTTTTTGAGTTAAAACATAGATCAGACTCAAAAGGAGTTTTTTTTTTAAAGTGGAATTTCATTTTGTTGGTTACGAAGCATCAAGTTCCAACATCTGATACTTTCATCAAAATGAAACTTGTATACACTCTGATATATCAATAACCTGATTATGTGTGGATTTCTCACTTCCCTGTGTGTTCATGATGAATCACTTATCCCACTGCAAGCATGTAGACAGAGTGAGCAGCGGAGGCAAGAAGGAGTGTGATTAATGGGGCATCACTATCATTGAAGTACAATGGGCTTGCCCAATAAAGGAATATGTCAGTGACAATGTACAGAGTACCTAATGAAAGAGAATACATTTTCACTTACACTCATACTTCATTACCTTGTACTACTGAAGTTACAGCTGTTTTGGTTTGGTCTAGACTGCTCGGGTAAAAAAAAAATTCTGGTTTATGGAAAGTTTCTAGGTCCCCTAGGTTAAAAAATGTCATTGAATAGAAGAGACAATACAACAGCAAAACGTTTTTGAAAGGGTATGAAATTGACGTGCATACTAAACTTAGAAATTTTACAGAAGGGAAAGATGAGTTGTGGCTACCTTGAAGATTGATCTAAAAAAATTTGGCAAACAATTCACAATGCAATAAAGCATTGCAAGGTTTCTTTAAAGAGGTCAAGTTTATGAACAATTACAAATACTGTTCATTTAGCTTGGCAAATATGACATCGCAGTATTTCATTATACTATGAACCTATTGTTGGAGCAACAAAATCCAAGAAGAGCCAGCAACTGAGACTATATGACTTACACTAATATACTTCCATAACACTGTAACTTTCCATTGTTCATACTGGTGAATCACCCATGGCAGAATGTCATGAACTATCCGCTCCTGTGTCTTGTTATCTTCTTGGAGAATTGATGGGTCACACACCACCGAGCATCCATGAAAGATGTGTAAAATCAACTTCACATAAGATGCGTTTCTTCCACTTCTAGGGAAGTAGTGTTTGTAGACAAGAGTCATACTTATATCACGAATGCATGTCCTTGAAGTAATTCAAATCCTCTAAAATTAGACTGAAAGCTTTTAACATAAAAGGGAATGTTGCGTGTATCTTATGGCAAGGATTGTAGTTGTGAGTTGAGGAACAAAACAATTTCAGAAGTTAGCACCAAATCAGAAACCAAATTCTAAAGATGAAGGAAGGGTTTAGTCCCATTGGTCTGAACTATCCTGGTTTCCAACCTTTATGTGATTTTTCACATTCACAGATTCACATATATTTTTCATGGCTCTGAAGTTCAATGACCAAAGGTGCTCATCTCCACATTGTACGTGGGATTTTCAAACCACTGTGATTTCTCCAGTTCTCTTTGTTTCACCTCGACATCTGGCATCTCACTGAAAGAGATGTAGAATAAATGAAGTAGTCACCTTTGTGAGAAGAAATACAGATGGCTGCAAACAGGTGGTCGCAAACACAATCATTACAAACTTCTGCTCGCCTACACAGGAAACTACCCTACACACCTCCATTTGGCTGAAACAGGGGAGATTGAATACCCACATGAGTTTAATGCTATCATCACTGAATGACCATTCCAAACCAATTTAATGTCTATAAAAACCTGTTCCTGATGTTAAGGAAAATTCCCAACCTCTCTTTGAAGTAACAAGCTATTGTGCATGACTCCATGTAATAAATAGCAAAAATAAAATAAGCCTAAGCTACCCATCTTAAGATATCACACAAGATTTTATGATCTGACCCTGTTGACCATCACATTAAAACCAATACTACCAATAACTATGACGTTTCTAAATGACAATACAAGCTACATATGAGAAATGTCCAAACTTTCTGTCTTCACATATATTTGTTAAGGCTCTGAATTTTAATAACCAAAGGTGCATATCATGAACATATCACGTTGCCCACGAGACGCTCATTTGAAAACGTCAAGAATATGAATGAAAATGGTTTGAAATGCCTTAAATAAGTCAGAAGACATGTTCCTTCCCTGAAATTCCCTTTTAAAAATCTCATGATAAGGCAGACTTTCCATTTTGATATCATACCAACCCCAATCAAAACTGATAATTGTCAAAAATGATAATTGCATGAGATAAAGATTGCATACTGACTTCATACTCAGAGTCAACCAATCATTGGCTTCATTTCTGACATTACTGAAACACTACAGCTAGTGTTTAATGTTGTCTCCAGCAAGTCTCCAACAGGTTACTACTAGCCCAGCTTTGTTAAAAAGATTTGTGAAGTCGTAATTCTGAGTTAAGTTCTACTCATCTTTAAGTAAAAAGAGATAAATACATACGTAAGGTCAGCTTATTTCTAAGTGATATTTAACAGATGACCAAAAAATCTCACTTTCAAACTATTCTGAAAGAAAAATGCACTGTTGTTTATCTTTAACACCATTCTTTAGGATCACTTTTTTTGTGTATGTGTGTGTGTGTTTTGTAAGATCTCTTTTTCTCTCTAACGAGTTGATAGTATTCATAATTTTTGATTGTAATATAAATCAGCACAAGAATCCAGTGAGCTGGTATCTGTAGCAATTTTGAGATTAAATTGCATCAACAGACTTGTTTATACTCATGATATTTACTTAAGGAAAGCTTGCTACCTTATAGATTGCTGCTTGTTCACTGCACTGACTTTGTGAGTAAGGTTATTGGAAGTTTGCCGAGAACTGTTGTGTCAAAAGCTGATTTCAATGTGGAGGAAACCTGCAAGTCCAATTCCTCTGGGTGTTCTGTAACATAGGCTCTGAGTTTGCAGGACCAGGGACTTGTTTATTGTTGCAAGTTACATATGAGAATGAACATTTCAAATTTATTTGAAAGGAAAACCTGTCAAGATATGCAGTAATTTAATTATGTAATTAACTGTAGCCATCAAGTGCAGTACAACTAATCAGTGATATTTTAAGCATATTTTGAAAATGTCATAAATGTTTACTTTTCATAAGAGGATTGTTAACATGAGTTGTTACGATCAATAGGTGCTATGATCAGCAACACCTTCGGCAACACTGTGTGTAGTGGTTTTGCAAAATTTTCTAGTTGTAAATTTCCACACACTGCTAAAAATCATATATCCCCCACATACAGCTATTGGTTTCTTTGCTATACCAACAGGGCTTATATGTATCTAGTGATCTGTGTGCTGCATCCAGAAGTAAAGGAATGACAATCTGCTTACCCATTAAAAGATTGTCTTGACAAAAGGAGAGGTTGCTCTGATGTTCTATGCTGTGTCATCCTTGACACTTCGGAGAACTGAACTGCATTGTTAAGGACAAAAAAAGAAATGTTGATAAGGCCACAAGAATACACAGCCCTTCACTTTACAACAGGGCATATGACACTTTTAATACTAAAGTTACAAATTATTTTTACATGAAGCCTTACATTTAAATAGGAGTAATGATTCTTTGGATATCTTTAGAAGTAAATGACATAATGACATAAATGTTTAAGAACGTAACAATCGAAAAAAAACACTGGCATTGGCTCACACCTGTAACTTTCTTGAGTCTGTGTCTTCTCCATGCCAAAACCATGACCATCCCAGCTGTTATCACACAAAGTGTTGTTATAGTTGCAACAATGATCAGTAACTTCAAATTGAAGAAACCTGCCAAGCAAAGAGCAAAAGTAGTTCCATTGTTGAGAGGTCACTGACATCCTCACACAGTTGACAGTTTATCAAAGGGAAGAAACGACAATACTGTAAATCATATTAATTTCTTTCACTCTCTTTATCTTTCTCCTTGTTCTTTGTGAATCTACAACAATCAATCACTCTGCCACTAATTTTTGAAAAACTTCAGACTAGTGACATGCTATTGATAGTTTGTTTTACATTGGTGACTCTACACCAGTATCTGATCCTAGCTGTTAATCTACAAATCATCCCAGTCTGACCTAATCTGATACACGATTCTATGGTGGAACTTATTTCAAAACCGTTTCAAGTATATTTTCACTCATTCCCAATAAAAAATGTCCTTTGAGATGACACTATGCGTATGATTCGGTTGACTTTCTACTTTCGTATTCCTCAACAACACATCAAATGGCTGTATAAGATTGCCACATATTAACTACATTTTGGAAAGGTTTAAACTCATGCATGATGCATCTTTTGACCCCAGGGAGAATTGCATTGATGTCTACTAGATTCGTCAACATTCAAGTTCGATGACGCACCCCGGCAGCTTGCAATAGACACACCTTTGAAAGACATTGACTCACATTGTTCTGTATTTTTGATTGACCATTTGTTGAAAATGATGAAACTCTCCTGCACCTATCTAAAGGAACTAAATACGTTTTCAAGACAGTAACAATACTCATTTTTGTCAGTCTTCAAAAGCATTCATTCACCTGATAGAAATTGCTGCAAAATCACCTTTCCTAGTTCTACTACTAATGAAGGGATATCAATGCATATAATAAGCATTGCACTCATACAAAGTCACAGTGTACAATTAGCGTGCAATCAACATAGCACCAACAAGGCATAGGCTAGCCCCGTCCACCTCTACTCATTCACTGCAGTGTCAGAAAACCTTGCTAAATTTCCCACAAACACAACTGTAAAATAGGTACAATAGTGTTTGTACAACAAGACTAACCCTAATGTCAGTCCTGCATTTGCTTTTGTCACGAGAATGGAAAATTTGTTAAGTTGTGGCATACGGGTAATATATGAAAAGCCGAATTCCAAAGGACTTGTACTGACAGTATCCAAAACATACCACCATTATTTGTATTTTTAGTTGAGAGGATTGGTTCTAGCAATAGATGTACTTACTTATAGGTTTTTCTACGGTAGACTCCTGGGCTTCTGTTTCGATAGATGACAGCTCTGTGAGAAACAAGGGGAAAGAAAAATTGGGGAATTTCCCTATTTCCCTTCTTGAGATCCTTCAAGAAATGCTGAGCGAATAGATTGTGCTTATTCAACCGACTAGCAACTTTTGCTGAGAATAATAACGTTAATTTTGCAGATTTCTACAACACGTCCATTTAACCTTATATCAAGTCCTTTTTCTCTGCTCATGGCTACAGGCAGCATCTGCTCTACCTATTGGCTCCAATACGTCTTGAATTATGAATATACTTTGAAACAAAGACACACATATACGTTTTCAATTATGGACTGTCAGGAGTATTCTAAGGTATCAATACACAGATTACAGATATTTACCAAGAGAGGCCCGCACTGCATTAATTTGTGGAGTTGCTACAGATTTTGTGTTCAAAGGTTTCTTTGGCATATATCTATTAGCCGCAAATTTTGAAAAACATTAAATACACAAATAATTGTCTGTTTGCTGAACTCCAAAGCTATAACATAGTCATATCATACAAGGTATACAGCTACTGCTCAAAGAGCTCACAGCAAAGAAGAACTGGGTGTCACAACATATCTATGTTGGGGTCATTCCCATAAACATGTCACCAGGCAAAGTATGTTATCACAGTAACATTGTGTACCATCATTTTGTGGTATCTTCTTGTGATATCACTTTCACTAATACAGACCTAAAAACTTTGAATAGTAACACAGAGCTATAGGAGCTCTTCAGTTGGTCGGATACAAATTAGACATATGCATGAAAAAGCTTGAGTATGGCATGGAGAGAGAGAGCTATTTGAGGGTTTTAAGAGAAAGTAAATTTGATGTTTAAACTGCAGATCAGTAAAGTTATGCAAAAGTATCGATTAACATTCTTCATGCTGGAGGGTGTTTCCTAAATGCTACCAAATTTCCTAGTTGCACAGCTAGCTAACAACTTGAAAGATAACGTTTCACACCTTTGCTATCTGTGGGCAGAAGGAGGCCAGTGATGATGCTAATTACCTAATTATCCATGAACTGCAAGGATGTTATCAAAGTTTATAGGGTTAGCTGGCATGAAAATCTTACCTAAAACATGACTGTTCCTTTAAGTGCCATGATGTGTCTACTGGATCTACTGTAATTGCGCTGTGAAAAGTTAGCCTCTAGAACCTTGGCATTGACAAAATATAGATCCCTAATAGCAATTCTAGAAGCTAATCTTCATCTACCTACCAAACTGACACTTATCCCCAGCAAAACCAGCGTCACAAATACAATCTCCAGCCACTTTGTCACAACGGCCATATTTACAGGAACATGGGTGTTGGCAGTGATCTCCCCACCGGTGGCGATCGCAAACGGTCTCCTGGCCCCTGCATGATCCGTTTATGTGATCACAGTCCTTCAAGTCGATACAGTTACACTTTCCGCTGCATTCATCTCCATAGGAACCAGCATCACACGGATGATGGCAGGATAGACCAACCCAACCAGGTAGACATTGACACTGCCCTTTTTCAGGGTCACATGCGCCATTTTGGCAGTTGCACCGTCCACTACAATGAGGTCCATACGTACCTAGGTGTATTTAAAGTGGCAGAGAAGGACAACATAACATAAACGTGACACAAACAGGCAACGGAATCCTTTTGAATGTGCATGTCTCAGATATTACTAGACAACTATCCACGATCGTCCTCAACATTCAAACGTTTTGTTGTGCCATGATGACAATTTAGGGAATTTTCAGTCAAAGAATTAAAATCTGGTAAAAGCTGGGGGAAATACTATCTCTTTACATAACTAAACATCTTTCACAGTTTCATTAAGCTTGAGGTGAGTGGAAATATTTTTTTTTGTCTAAAGAGCAGTCGTTCTTCAAAGGTCAACATATTGGATTATTAACAAGATGTTGGTGTGGCAGCGTTAGGACTGCAAGTAGTATAATATATGCTCTTTCTTTAAAGAATCCCTCACATTGATACTACAATATTACTTTTGGGGAAGAAAAACAAGGCCCTGATCCCAAAATATGCATCAATCACACTTTTAGCAGATTTTCGATGATAGATTGCAAACCTGCTCTAACAGATATTCATCTTTGGGCAGTCTGGGGAATCTAAGACACGTAAATTAATGAATGTACAGTACCTTCACCAAACTAGACGATCAACTCAATCATGCATACCTGGCTTTAAACAGCTTCAATCTCTTTAACTGTGACCTTGTCAGAGGATGTTGTATGGATAGAAGCTATTTATTTTTGTATTTACAGGAGGTATAATATGATTTGCCAAAAAAATTAAACCTTTCACTAGTCACATGACAGTCATTACCACACAAAACAGCTGCACTGGTCACCAACCTTAGCAGAATAACAATACCTTGAGGGCATCTTTCTGAACAGTTTTTTCCACGCCAACCCGGGAGACAGCTACAGCTTCCATCAAGAGGGTCACAAACTCCATGTCTGCAATCACAAAACTGGGAACAGGCACTTCCAAATCTTCCAGGTGGGCATTCTTCTTGGCAGTGTACACCAGTTCTGCCTGGCAAACACTCACATGTTCCTAATACCAAGAAAACCAAAGGATGATGATCATGTATTACCAGGAAATAGATGTTATTGATGATATCAAAGGGTTCCATCCTATTCTTGCCAAAAATATCTGCATTAACATCTAAAGAGAAGTTGCTACAAAGGCTCACGTAGCTTGTGTATGAAGATCATATTTACATCGAGCTAATGTGCTATTAGTGTTACTGTCCAATACCACCAGAACAAACAATACAGTTGTGGCTCCACCATCTCCACAACATGAATTCTAACATTCAATGAATTTGACAAAAAGACCGACCGATCAACAATCAGATTTATGAGTGATACCAAAGAATTGAAACAAAGGGTTGAAAAAAAGAAGGTGGACAGCTGAAGGTTATCAAACCATCAACTGATATGCAGACATGGGACATTTAAAAGGCACCAACAGGGCATACAAAGCAAACGGTTTTTATCATTGTCAAACTATTCAGTCTCATCAAAAAACGTTATGCAGAAAGTTATCTCCTAAAAACGTTATGCATGAGCTGAGCAATGGAAGATCTTGCATCACTTGAATTTTTGAAAATTTGGATGAACAAATTATTCTTTGGCAACAAGGCTACTACCACTTCTCATTTTGAATAATCTACCACTCTTCATTCACAAAGATTGGTTAAAAAAAGTCTTTTCTGCAAAGCAAATGAGTTATTTCCCTTTAATAGTTAGCTCAAACTATATAGCCCTCACAGTCTTTGAAGGAAACTCTTGTAAACCAAAACAGACAAGTTCCTGCAATTCACATAGAACAGCAAACTATGAATCTGTTATTGAAGAGAAAGAACGATAAAGGGGCTATTAGAAGAACAGAATAATTAAAACTAATCAAAATGTATGTCAAAACTAGAAACTGTTTGGACTGAATTAATGTATTGCAATTGCAAAAACGTTTAGGGTTGTATGAGTCTAACCTGTTACATGGTGACAACTTCCAAAGCTGGAGCACTGGCAGGTGTGGCTACAACCAACGCCGTAAGTGCCCTCATCGCAAGTTTGATTGCAATGAGGTCCTCTCCAACCGGCTGAGCAGAGACACCGACCAGACACTGGGTCACATGTAGCTCCATTATGACACTGACAGGGGGTAAGGCACTGGTATCCATGGAAACCTTCCATGCAGGTTTCATTGCAGTAAACACCTCTCCTCCCTGATATGCAAGTGCAACTTCCGTCAATAGAATTGCAAAAAGCATCTTCAGGACAATCACAAGTCTGCAGGCAGTCCTGTCCGTAGGTTCCTACAATTAAACGACAACAGTAGACAGGGTTGTCAGTTTGAACAAGCAACTATGTCTCATCTTATTCTAGTTCACTCCCACCACCAATGGAATCTAACCCATTTTTTGGTCATAAAATTTTTCATTTTCCCCCTTTTTTGTGATTCTTTTTATTCATCCACTGCTAAGTGCTTTCCAGCGTGGTAGGTGACTGCATGATGTGAATTAGTGCCACTAATAGGCTTGTAGTAGGATGATTCTTCTACTTTACTTTTATGTGTAGATCTGTATTAACATGATTTCAGTGCATTTTGTAATTTGAAGATCAGGTTGCTCAAAATCAGGTTCCCATGATGATTTGCATGTATAATTCATGTATTTGAATAATGTGTTGTGTGTTGCGTGCTGTGATTTCTTTTCTGAATAGTTGATCCTTTTAGTGCCAGTTGAAGTCAGCAATTTTACGCGGCTCACTGGTTGGCAAGACAGACATGCGACAAAACAGCTTGCTAATAAAAATCTCAGATCACAAATTTGTTGTTACCCTCTGTACGAACAAAATTAGGCATTAAACCTCTGAAGTGATTCCCTACCAGTAGTGTATAATCTACATTTTATAGGTCCAAACCTAACTATGACATACTGATCACCAACTGATACGACGCTCCTGCCATCAAAACGTTGGATACGAAACTTTACTGATGCAATTTGAGATCTGAGTTGATGAATGCTTTCATTTGTGTGATACGACATCTGTTACCACAATACAATATTTGCTTCTTGGTATTAAGAAAAAAAATTTTTTTCTCTGAAACTGTAACAGACTAGAGTGAGCTGGTTGTTGCAATTAGTTCTTTTGACCTTCACTGGAACACAGAGGATCAAGGTAGAGATCAAACAGTTAATGAATGGCTTCATACACCCTTCTGGTACAATGGATCCTGGCAATAAAGCGCCAAACAATTTCAAATTTTATACAGAACTGACAGTGGCCTTAACCCAAGAGTAAGTTCAGAAACAACATCAAAATAATTTACAGTTCTTCCTCCGTTACAATACACAGCAAGTGCAATAAAAAAAGGGTTCGTCAGGAGTCCACATCAAAGAGAATACACTACTGCACTGTCAATGGCATCAGCTAAGTCTTGGAGCTGAAGATAGGTGCACAATATCTTAATTCCTCGTTTTGGCACAACAGGCGAATGTTTAAAAGAGAAGTTCATGTTACATAGAGATTTTATTTCAGTTCACCTATCAGCAATGAACATTCCTGAAATTTGGTTAAATTAAACCAGCTTTTTTAACAAATAGAATCTTTTAGGAAAAGTTTGTACGTACCATAGGGACATACGTCCTGACAAAAGATTCCAGTAAACCCAGGATTACAAGTGCAGTTACCAGTGGCAGGGTGACAATCACCTTCATTCTGACAACGACATTCTCTTTTGCATCTATCACCATAGTAACCATCCTGACATGGCATGTCACAGTCTAAACCTCTCCATCCTGGGAGGCAGTAGCAGTCTCCACTGAAGGGTGAGCAGGACCAAGCATTGACGCAAGAGCATTCTCCATTACAGTCTTGTCCATAGTAACCACCTGCAAGCAAAAAACTTGAGAAGGTCACATGACATCTTCAGAAGTAGTCACATGTCCTCAATATTGCAGTAAGTCACATCTTTTCTGATTCTTACCAAACTTTGGACTGCCAAAAATGTAATATTGCCAAATAAACAGATTACTGGGCAATTTACTAACTTTTTCTGCATCAGGTAAACTAAACTGTATTCAGGCAGAAATAGTGGAGCTCAACCAAACACTCACAGTAATTCAGATGGAATGCTAAGAATGGATTGATGTTTGATGTCAAGTCAGAAAATGTCACACCATAAAATGAAAAATTTACCATGGGCAAGCCAACACTGTCACAGCTTCTACAATGCTTTTTGCATCTTCCAAGTCAATGTCACATAAAAATTGCTTTCATCACATTTATGGGGTAAGCCATCAGTGACAAAAAACAATAATTAACCATAATTAACAAAGAAAGCAATCTCGGACACTCAGGCATGCAAATTATGTCACAGAATGACACCATGTCAAAGGTAATCCATTCTCTGGGAATGGAATCAAAGAGTTCAGTTCCAGGGAGTGTTAATGTCTCCCAGCTACATGACACTCCTACCATCTGGATACTGGAAAGTTTACATAGGATGAAATTCCAAGTCTTTTTTCTTGGATCAGGGACAATGGTTTTGTGACACACACAGCTAGTGGCAAACGAGGCAATAAACCAGAATCCGCCAATGCATTGTGTTTTTTTTTTTTCTGAATCTGACACTTTTAGTAACTAGTAACTAGTATGTGTCACAGGTTACCTATGCTTTAAAAGAAATATGAGATCTGTACCAGCTTCCTTTCTTGAGATCATGTCTACAAGGTTTCCACACGCTGACCCTTGCTAACATTGAATTCATTAAAGACAAAATAGTTCTCGTAATTGATGAGATATGCTGCATTTGTACTGGGAGATCTGCCTAAGTTTTCCTTCTTGAGTTATTGTGCTCACAATATTTTCACAATTTGACACCCATTGACCTTAAATGACCTTTAACTTTCACTAAAATCAATAGGGATGTTGTACTCAATGTGATACAGCCAATATACAGTATGACATTTGTCGAAGCTTCCCTTCTTGAGATATCATGTCTACAGGTTTTCACAATTTGACTGCAAATGTCCTTTGACCTCCACCAAAAACAAATAGGGTTATGTAATGTGATACACTTATGTTCTAAATATGAGACCTGATTAAGCTTTAATTTTAAGACATTGTGTTCACAAGGATTTCACAATTTGACCCCTGTTGACCTCAAATGACCTTTAACCTCCACCAAAATTAATAAGGATCTTGCAATCAATGAAGCACACCTATGTATCAAATATGAGACTTGTCCAAGCTGCACTTCTTGTGATTTCATATTCACAAGGTTTTCACAATTGGATCCCTTTGACCCCAAATGACCTTTGACCTCCACCAAAAACAGTAGGGCACTTGTACTTCATGTGGTACACCTATGTACTAATTATGAGAACAATATGAGAACTTTCCTTCTTGAGATATTGCATTTACAAGGTAGGCGTCAAAAACATACCTGATCGCTGAGAGAAAAAAACGGTTACAGTTTCATCAACACCAAAAAAGAAATTCCTACTCATAAGACCGTCTCTAATGAATATGAGTTAACTTTGCATCTCTGAGAGGGAGACAAATATGAAATAAGCAAATTTAGAAAGCAGAGCATAGGATTTTGTTCATCCAACATTACCTTCACAGTGAAACTGACAGGTGCGTCCTTGATATCCGGGCGGACAATGACAGGTGCCATTAAAACGGTTACAGATGCCACCATTATCACAGTGACAGGTCCTGACGCAGTCCAGACCGTAATATCCACTCGGGCACTCAAGGCTGCAGTCGGAACCCATCCAGCCAGAAGTGCATTCACAGCTCCCTGAGACAGAATCACAGCTTGCATCATTTTGGCAGCCACAGGTCTGGTTGCACCCCTGGCCGTAAAGTCCAGGAGGGCATGGGTAGCTGCAGTCCATGCCACGGTACCCGGCATTGCAGCTGCAGTGTCCTGTCACATGATCACAGATGCCATGGAGGCACGAGCATCTTTCTCGGCAACCGTCTCCGTAACTACCAATAGCACATGGCATGCTGCAATAGTGTCCTCTCCATCCAGGAGAGCACATACAAGCCCCAGAGACGTGATCACAATCAGCTCCATTTTGACATTGGCAGATGCGATTACACCCTGTGCCAAAGAAACCTTACAAACAAGGAATAAGAGATTAGTAGTGGGGATACTAATGATTCTCTTTGAAATTAATTGTATTTTTCTAAGAAAAATATAGTAATTTACCCCAAATCTTTTATCCATAAATTTCTTTCCCTTAAATATTTCTTCTGATAAATCAGACTGATTACTTTGTTCCAACAATCAGGTCTCCCTTAGAATGGATCATAACATCTACCAAATGGTTGCAAATAATAATAACGAAGTCACTTCTACTGTGAACTTCTAACATTATTGAACCACTTACTGCAATAATTTCACAGACACTAGCGATAAGTAAACTTAGATGTCACCAAGAAACATTTGGAATGTTGCTACAACAGAAACCAAGAAGACACAAAATGTAAAAGCAAATCCACCTTAACACCAGGACTGTACTTCTATATCCCCAAAACACTTTGACCAAGCTAAAAGATTAGTTATGTCATACCTGGTGGACAGATTTCACTGCAGTCACTATGGCGATAGCCATCCAGACAAGTACACAATCCTGTGACATGATGGCATAGGGCCCCATTCTGACAACTGCAGTTGGATCGGCAGCCATCTCCGTAGAGGCCAGACGGACACATCTCTTGGCAGGAGACTCCTTGCCATCCAGCCATGCAGAAGCAATTCCCATCTACATGGTCACACAAACCTCCGTTTATGCAGTTGCATTCATGAGCACAATTAGAACCAAACATCCCCTCTGAAAAATTGAAATAACCAAAACTTACAGAAGAGTGTGAATTCTCCAGTAACTCTAAATATAGTTTTTTTTTTTTTAAACAGAAGTCACTTTAAGGGCTATTTTGCTGGTGTACATGTGTTAATGCACTTAAAGGGAAGATAAACTCACATTGCACTGTATCTTCTTTTAACTGAAAAGATAGTAGCCTAAAGGTGACTGACTTTCCTACATCAAAAGGACTACAGTAGATGGTCAATAATGTACTCCTCATAGTCCCCCTCCAAAATACTGACCGAACTTTTTGCAACTGTTTGGTGGTTTTGTTTTCAGAAAATAATTCTGTCAGAGTGCTTGATGTACTCATCAAAATAAGATTTGTTTTAAGGATATTGTTTTATATTTATCTTCTGTAGTTATTGAAATGTGAGATATAAGTAACACCTTTAACCTATTGGACAAAACAAAGGAATCTTTCCAATAAAATTCTGCACTATAGGCAATCAATCAAAGTTGGTTTCATGTGTCCATTGGTCAGGTAAGTCACAATGTATTGAACAATCTGAGCTATTGTTTCAATGACAGCTTGGCTGATGAAAATGCCTCACCTTGACAAACTTCATGACAGTGTTGGCCTGTGTAGCCATCATCACAACTACAGTGACCGGTGATATGGTCACAGGTACCATGCTGGCACTGACATTGTCCTTGGCAGTTCATCCCAAACATTCCTGTGAATGAAAAGGATGCTTTTCGTTTCTTGAAAACTCTACAAGGAGCAAATATTTGACAAGAATTACATGTGAAACAAGTTTTGAGGATGGTGGAATAGCAAACTGAACCATTTATATCTCATTGTTATTTGTTCACATACACAAGTCACTTAAATGTCAAATAGTGCATATCCTTGCCGACCCACCATGTCAAATGGTATTGTTGGTTTGGGGGTTTACAATCGTGCTATGACTGCCCTGACGGCAGATATTGTGGTCGTTATGACATGGAAGGAAAGTTCCCAGTGACAAGCAGAGAGAGATGAAGGTCCAAAGGGAGACCAATTTGATTATGTCAACTAAAGTTCCATTTATTGTTGGTTTGACTGGGACATAAATTTGATAGATTAAACTGACAATGATGATTGAAAATCAGAGAGTAATATACAATTAGGTTAAATGACGTCAGCGAAAGGGAGAAGAAGGATACAATGACACAGGCCTACATAGTGTACAGAGAGAGATAGAAGTTTACATTTCAACAACCAGATCACCACTGTCAGCCTACTGGTTGCCGACACCTCGAAACCTCAACAAAAAAGCTGAGGATGACAGGATAGGTGATAATGTTGACCAATCAGAATCACACAGACTCATATTCAAATCATTACCATCCATGATAACCAATCACGTACTTATTGCAAAATTTTATCCGTCTGTGTCATGGCATGCTACTTCCACTTCTAATGTAACTTATTGTCTACACTGACTGAAGGAAAAAAAGAAAAAATTATTCAACTGGGGCAAACACCAGATATTCAACTCTGGGTGAACCTTGAAGTACAGAAGTCCGCAGCATTTACCATATACAATATAAGAGACAAAGATTCAAAGATTTCACTCAGGCATGAGACAATTCTTTACGGTTTACATTATTTGCCATCTCTAAGACATGAAATAGTGACAGCTTACTTTACTGATGAAATTTCTTCACCTTTCAACCCTTTCATTAAGGGTCCAGTGAATAATGCATCTGGCTAGGAAAACATGTCATATCCACCTATTAATCAGATGGGCTGCACTATTGTAGGTCCTCAATCACTGAGGTTTACCAGATGGGTAGATAAAAAGAATATGAGCAAAATTATGTTCTTAATACTAACTGTTAACTCACCATCAGCACAACGTTGACTACAGTCAATACCCTCCCAACCAGCATGGCACCTACAGGCCCCTGTCACATGATCACACAGAGCACCATTCAAGCAGTTGCAAATGTCCCTGCATCCACTGCCGTAGTAACCAACTTCACAGACTAGCTGGCAAGTGTCTCCGACATAGCCGGCGGTGCAACTGCAAGAACCGTTTATGTGATGACAGGTACCGTGGTTCAAACACTCACAGGAGCTGGAACAGTTCTCTCCGTAGAAGCCAAAAGTGCATATCTCAGAACAGTCAAAGCCCACAAAACCTTAAGATGATAACAATTCAAGGAATTATTCTTCACCAAATGAAGTGAGGAAAAGAACTAAAACCAGAATGCAGAAATGCCATGTGGTTTCGATGATGTATCAAAGAGAATTTTTTTCTGAATCTAATATAATTGCATTAGTATGTGTCACATTTGTCACATTTTCACAATTTGACACCTGTTGACCCCAAACGACCTTTGACCTTCACCAAAAAAGATAGGGTTCCTCTACTCAACATGGTACAACTACATATAAACATGAGATCTATACAAGCTTCCTTTCTTGAGATATCATGTTTTCAAGGTTTTCACAACTTGACCCCTGATGACCCAAAATGAATTTTGA
>VJOZ01032535.1:0-12745 GCA_009801055.1 Stichopus horrens
CAAGGATATTCATGTAATCCTCTGAGGCGATTACGTTTATCCAAAATACTGGAAATGACGAAACGGTGTTAGAAGTTTTGCTTTTCAAAATGAGTTTAAAATATATCTTGATATGCTACGTGGAATATTATTCTATCCTGAATGAATGGTAAAGTAATTGACGATTTATTATTGAGTTATTATTGAGTTGTCAAGAGTTGTCAAGAGCTTATGGAGAAAAAATGTATCGACTCAGCAGTGTTCGTCACAGGGTATAGCGAACAGCATAATGTGAAACCAGATATCCAATTTGTTATTTATACGTCGTAGAAATAAGCCTCATTCAAATTTGAGAAAATATAGTTTATAGGGGTGACTATTCATAAGAAATTCAGACAATTATTGAGTTTTGTAGTTTGTCTTTTTTAATAGATTAATATAAAAAGCGTTGAAAGAATCTCATTCCCATTCTTGTATATGTCTTTAATGTTGCATAATACGTACCTTGATATATGAAAGTCGTAACAGTATTATACTGAAGAATTTCGTATTCTAATTCCTTGGTATAACAAGTCGATAATTTGGAAACAAAACTAATCTCTGCTGCTTCAACAGATGTAAAAAAAAACTAAATCATATAGTAGATATAGTAAGAAAAATCAGTTTGAAGGCATTGGGTAAGGACAGTCAAAGTTCAAAGGCATTGGCCTCCATTTGAGATAACGTTTACTGCTCTGTGTCCGAATAGGAAGTTCATTTATTGCCATTAATTTATCACTACCCTCATCTCTATGTGGACGCAGGACCGTAGCTTTCTAGTTCAAAGTAGCATACTGTAATATCGAGACGGTCGAGAGTTGACGTTTAAGGCATTCACTAATGTGTAGACAGGAATCAATCTAATTAAACTAGGACTGTATCCCGGGGAAATATACAAACAGGACCCCTTGTGGGTCCTGGGGGCATAATTAAAATGAATTTGAGCTTTAAGTTGAACTATTTAAAAAAAAAACGCATCTATTCACGTCTTCTAAAAATATTCCAATCGTGATCAGGCACTGATATTTCATTAATCGCGTATCAGCCGAACCGAAATATTGTGGTTTGCCTCTCTTCGTAAAAAATCATCGAGTGTATATGTTTGCGACCCGATCGAAATTGTCTTCTTTGGTTTGTACAGAGCAGTAGCATGCCATATTGAAAAACATATTCATGTTTCAAACCCCAAACTATTTTGAGGAGTACATAACTCCAGATAGGAGCAAAAAGGTGAGTAAAAGAAGAAAATGGTTATTGAATTTTAAGTGGGCAGCACTTTGTCAAGTACTCTCACCGCAAAAGATCATTTAATAAAGGATAAATCATTAGACGTTTCCTTGCATGACGTATGTATAGTAGTGCGGAACTCTTCACAAAAGTTTAAAAACCATATTTAAGTTCTGTCAAAACTGAACCTCAAACTTGTTGTTGATGTCGATGACGGCGTGACAAAATTAAGCGTGTTGTCATAAATTACAAGCTGTTTTTTTTTAAGACTAAGAAATATCAAATGACATTGCGTTAAACTTTCTATACAGTGGAATATTAACACCCAGAAGTTAATAATTTGTAAACGGTACCGTATTTTCCGTAATACAATAAACTCCTCGTAAGCCAGATTGAATCTACTATAGGTCGTTCGGTGAAATCATGCCCTCGTGTTCATTCAAGATAAAATTACTATTTGTCAGTACATCATCCATTTGACAGTTTTATTTCACTCCCCTGGGAGTTAAGCGATTGAAAAATTACCAGACTATTTAAATTATGTCTCATAAAATAATTTTGGGGCTTGTTAGGTGAATAGAGTTTCTCATTGGCAGGCAAAGCTGATACTTTCAATTTGAAACGAACTTGTTTTGTTCTCATGGGACTGTCCCACTGATTGATGCTTCATGTGAGAAACAAAATAGAGAAATCACAATAAACGAAACAATTAAAATTCATTGAACGAAGTAGTTATTCACTTGATCGATAGCTTTGTAATATCACTGACTGACAGACATTTATCCTTGCTTTCTCACGAAACAAAGGAAGAGAAGGTTTACTTGTATTTTCGTCACCTGAGAAGATGTATACCTCCCAATGGGTTTGCTTTTACTGGAATTACAACTTAAAACAGATCCTCGCAAGATAATATAACTGCATATTTCCCTTAGTTGGAACAAATTTATCAGAAATATACTGTCATATTTCATTTCAGTACAAATGCAGTTTGCAAAATATATCATGTATAGTAATATTAAGTGAAGAACCATTAGTGTCAAACAAGTGTAACTTTACACGAAGCGAAAAGAAAATATCAGCTGACTAAGATTGTAGACGTGTCTTCAGTAGATGACGCAATTCGAGTAGAGAACCCATGTTTTCGTTTTCATCATTTCAAGACGGTCATTGAGGTGATTTGACTCCTCTATACCCCACATTTTTACCGTGGGTATCAAAATGTCCCGAGAAAAGTTTCCCTTGCATGATGAAATGCATTTGATAAACAAACTTCTACTGTCAAGGTTAGGGGGTCTCGAGGGGGTGTAGGTATATATGATATTATGTTAGGATTGCCAGGTGTTATCAAAGCTGTAATGAACAACGATACGATATTAATACATTGTTGGAAAGAATCCTCAACTCCTGTTGGTCTATTTCAGTCACGTGAATTATTTTACAGATAAAACGTGCCAAATGTTAAGTAGTGACTGTTGAGGGTTCTCGTTGTACGACTGTACACCGTCAAAGCTCATTGAATCCAAAAGTTTGTGTTTGCAAAAGAGGGTAGAGTGTAAAGTATTATAAGATGAATATTTGTCTTTAAAATTAACACGGTTCCCATTTCGCCTTTGCAATTTTAATCAATTTTGACTCTCTGCTTTCTCCCTTTTCCTGCCTGTCTTCTTAGGTGACAGTTCAAGCGACATGTCTTACACTGACGGTGATGACCATCGACAGGTACAACCTAATTGTGCATGCGGTCAAATCCAGGAACACGAGGACAACAACTCGAGCTATTGTAATCAACATTTGCATTTGGATATGTAAGAATCTTTGATATATTTTACCACAGACTAGAATGTACATAGGACCTAATACTAGTCCGATTTATTATGGTTGTTACAACTGTGATTTTTCTATAAAACCCGGTGGGAGAAGAAGACCGCAGGTGATGCCATGAATGGCACTTACAGCTCAAAATGGAAATAATCAGTAAAAATAAGACTGAGTTTACAAGCAATTTTCCAATACATGTAAGCCCAGTTGCGAGTCAAGCTTATGTTTGTTTTGCAACAGATGGAAAATACAAAATTTGTCACCTCGAGGGTCCATAGATTTTAGTACAAATGCTGATCGGGGCTCGTTGAGGAACAAACTTCCGATCAATGTTTAACAAAGGCTGTCCCAATATCTTCGGTCATACTTTTTTCCTGTTTTACTGCTAAGACAATGTAAGAAATGTTAACTGCGCTCAGAATAATTTAGTTTTCTTTTGAGACTTCTTTGACAAACTATTTAGTGGGGTTGCTGTCTAAAAACTCCTTACATTATTTTTCTTTTTCGTCTTTCCTTTTTGAATAGTTTCTGTGTTATTTCATATCCCGGCCTTTGTGTGGACAAAGAAGAATGATCAAACAGGCAACTGCGAACGCGCTTTCAAGAATCCTGCCGGGCCAGTTTACCATTACGTGATTAGCTATCTTTTCTTCATGTACCTACTTCCGTTAGCCATCATTATCTACTGCTACATACAGATATTAGTGCAAGTCTGGCGCAAGACATCGGAGGGAACAGAGAGTGCCCAGGCACAAGCAAGAGCACTACGCCGGAAGAAGAAAATAACCAGGATGGTCTTTATTGTGGTAGTCTTATTTGCAATCTGCTGGGCACCAATTCACATCGTCAACATTACTGTATTTGTTTACGAGTTCGCTAAGGTAGATCCGTCACAGTTTTTGCAGTATTTTCACTTGTTTACATTATTTTTAGCGTACACGAACAGCATCGTCAACCCATTTGTGTACGCGTTTGCCACGACCAGCTTCAAGAAATATTTCCGTCGCGTTTTTGCCTCGTGCACATGTAGAAAAGTGCGAGGAGAAATGATGACTTCGGTAAGCATTTCGATGAAGACTAAAAGCGAACGATTGAGCGTTACCCAAAATGGAGGTTCAAAGGACGATTCTTCCATCTGATTAAGAAAATTAAACGTAATTTCTCAGCCATGAAAAAGAGGTTTACATAATGTAAACCTGATTCCGATGGGGGAGTTAAGTTCTGAAAGATGTTGTCATACGGAGACAACTGATGTACTTCCTACGCGGATGATGCCGATGAGGTTGGAATGTACGCAGTGGTGCGTCTTTGCTTTCATGGATGATAACCTAAACAAGAGCAGCTGCCTGTTAAAGGCTTAAAACTGACACCAAAGATGTGAGAACAATCTACTGGTGAATCACAGTTGGTTTTGTCGAGGAAGTTCGACAAAATGTACACTATTCCTTAAATGTAACATTTTTATATTGATAGCCAAAGCTACACTACTGGTATTTCTTTTGGAAGGATGGCAACGTCAACCCACACCAGTGACAGTTGCCTCGCGTATAGCTTTACTGACATCTGTCGATTTATCAAATTTGCAACCGAAATTCCATACAAAGCAATTTATCTCTAATTCATTACCAACCACCACCCCTCCTCGGAAATGCGTGTACTGAGATGACTCGTGGAGACTAATGATATGACGTGAGTTGACCGATTTTGCGATAATGCTGCTCTCTGTAACCAAGCACGCCCATAATAAAATCTTGGAAAGACTTCACAATTCTTGCGGTTGTTTTGATTTTCAGGGTGAGAAAGATGCAAGATGTTATTAAAATTTATACGGTAGCGATTGCAGAAATCGTTTGTGCCACCATGGTGAAGACCGAACATGTCATGGGTAGCAGTTTTCAAGCAAGATTTTCCTGCTTGCCACAAAACATGGCAACCTCATATTAACATGATAGAGACTATGGTCATATTCAGAATTTTAATGCAAGCAAAATGCAGTTCAAATCTGAGGCCTTGCTTTAACAATTCATTGCTATGTTGCATTAACAAAATCGGTAAACAGTTCAGCGTCAGATAAATCGTAAGACGCTAAAACCAAAAGAAGTACTGTGTATATCTCATTGAAATCATTTTCTCTCATAGGATAAAACTGAGTAAAGGAAAATAGAAGTGGTAATAAAAGTGGTAATAGAAGTGGTCAATTATTTTGAAAATCAAAACCTTTTCACTTCCGGTAATATATTAATTTCACCTGCATTTATGCTGGAATCTTTAGGCAGCCAACATATAAACGATGGGTTAGTAAGTGAAATACCCAAACACACAAGATCACAGATACCGTTCGTTAGAGACAGCACATCTCAATATAGTAACATGGCACACCTCTTTGAGGAGGCCTGGTATATTCGGAAGATTTTTTTCATCTTTTTTCACTCTTTTGTAATATGAGCAGTTTCTATATCCCACGCATAGGCTCACCATCATGTGTTCATATCCACTATTAATTACACTATTAAGACACTAAACTGTTTTCTAATATGTTAAAATGGATCTTTACCCCAGTGAGGCTCCCTTTTNNCCCCCCCCAGTGAGGCTCCCTTTTCGAGGCTTTCATCTTCGGCAGTGTCTTATGTACTGAAACTCGTCTCATGATGATGACTCTGTCCTCCACTTATTGTCAACTTTTGGCAGGATCTCCATATAAGTCATATAACCCACACGGGAAGCTGCTGTTTTCTGATTAACAGTTAATTTTTGTTCTCAAAGTAGTTATTAGTAAGGATTAAATTTCCAATCGAATGTCTCATGTGGTCCGTGAGCAACATGTGATTCTTTGGATAAGGCACGTTGTGAACCTAAAGTTTTAGTACGGAATTTTAAATAAGGGATAAAAAATCCTCTCTTGAGTAACTGAGATTTCTTTGGTTGACAGACACAGACAACACAGTTACAGTTTATCATCCAGCAGGTATCACGTTTCCGTTTTTAATGCAAAATATATAATTCGTTTGTGGAGAACATTTTACGACCTCGTTTGAAAAGTAGTGAGAACATATGATCGACTTGCGGCGTTGCCGAACACTTTGTCGGAAAGATAACAAACTTTCCGCAACAGCTGTTTTGCATTATGGGTAGTTTTTAAAGTGACAAGTGACATGCTTCAAAACGAGGGGAAATTCTCTCCTTTACAAGCGTACTTTTTTGTCTATGGTATGTAAAAAAGAATATCCTATTGAGAACCCACCACTCTCTCCATCCCCCCCCCCNNCCCCCCTCTCTCTTCAGTAAGTCCATGATTTGCTTTTTTTTCCCGATGTACTTTAGCAGCTATCCTAACATAGAAAATGCTCCACATCCACTGGGAGAGATACACCCCAACGTACATGGGCCACAGTGTGAATGTGCTTAAGCAACAATCTTTCAATCATCATTATAAGTTAAAAATATTTCGGTTTCATTAAGATTCTAAGGTTTCGTGGTTTCTATTTTCTTTTTCAAATGTGCTCATACATTTAAGTGTGTAATAATGTTACCAGTTTGTTTTTCCAATTCCTTCACAATTATTACTGCAAAGTGAACGACGAATGACGAACTCGGGGCACTGCTGTCGTGATTATCACATGATTGTTAAATGAAATAAACGGATCTTTGTAAGGGAGTTTGGAACTGCTGATCTATTACGTTTTGGAGTGAGATGGTATTAAGTAACATTCTAATGCATGGAATAATACCTTCGATTGCGCTGTGCTACATCACGATTTTCTGTACCAGATAGCTGGATACGATGCAGTGGTAAGAATTCTTTATGGCATATTTACGAGATGGGAAAACACTTCACATGATACAGGTGAGCAAAGCAGAAAGATAGAGACAGTGTTGATGAAAACTACACAAAATATGGGACAACAACATGGACGCATAGAGAGAGAGATATGTATAGTTGACACTATGTAAGGTATCTAGCAACAGCGTAGGAAGGTAAGGACATCTATCAACACCATAGAAATATAGAAACATAGAAATATAGAAATAAGAGTTATTTGACACCACACATAAGATATCTGGCATCAACATAGAAATATAGAAACAGAGTAAGTTGACAGTACGCGAGGTATTTGGCAACAGCATACAACGATAACGATATTATACAAGACATCTATCAGCACCATAGAAATATAGAAATAAGACTTATTGGACACCGCACTTAAGATATCTGGCAAAACCATAGAAGTTGACCCTATGCAAGGTATTTGGCAACAGCATAGAAAGTTAAAGGCAGAACCGATCGACTCTGTACAAGATATCTGACAACATCTTCGAACTATAGCCTGAAAAGACAGAGTGAGCTGGCATTATTTAAGGTTTCTGGGAACAACACAGGATGATGACAGGGTCGCAGTCATTATACAACGTATCTGGTAACAACCAAGGAATGCAAAAAAAAAAAAAAACACACAGGCACACCCAGGCAGAGAGTGTGAAATGGTGTACAGACTGTGTGTGGCATGTGTCACATTAATTTAACTAAGAATGGTATTGCCAACATTGTTAAGCATGAAGTTCATACCGGAAAGATGACATTCCTTTGAAACAAACATAAATTTGATAAAATTAGTCCGAGATCACCAAGAACCAATGACGAATCACGACTACATTGTACTGATTATCCAGGTACAAATTTTGCTTTTGAGGAATGAAACGGAATGGCGTCGCATGCCGTTCGTTGGGGTGCATCTTTCACGTTAAGCAATTACGACACAGAAAGTACAATTCAAAACTTCCTTTAGAAAGATTTTGGCATGACTTGAACAGCATTGGTTAATCATCCTTGAAGAAAAAAAAAAGACGAAGCATGGAAGAGGAGTAAAAGATTTTGTTTATATTTAATGTATTGCCAAATGATAATCATGACTCCCACAAAAAAGAGAAAAAAGGTGACTGCCAGCGCGGAACTGTTGTATTTTGTATCAAGAATATTACCAGTCGATGAAATTACAAACTACAAACAAAATCTGTAAATTACAAAATATTGAGATAAAATTTCCATCTTCGAAGTTTGGTTTAGCTTGAACATTGTACCACAGCGACATTTCTTTAGACGAGAAGACCGATCGGTGTGAACTGAGTCTCTGATGTGAAGATATCCGTTTTACAGTAGTCTTGAGTAGCACCAAGGAGAACAACAAAAGTTAGGCGGCAGTTTTGTACATACACTCATGAAATAGTAAAGCTTTGTATCATATGGAATTGCAGAACCTTGTCGATTTGAATGTTTTCATAGTTGAAGAAGCACCCTTCCAATAAAAAGTACAAATAAAAAAGACAATGATTTTGACAGCCAAATGACAAGAGATTAACTTTTTATGTCTGTCCGAAAATGTAAGTTATATTTTAAAAAAGGTTCTTTAACAATTATTGCTGTTTAAGTTATTTAAATATAATGTACAGAAATTCTTGGAAATAAATTTATGATGAAACTCGAGAGTCGTCAGGTTTCGACTTTTCTTTGAGAGTGAACATAATGGTAAAATCCTTAGGTTTTTACTTTCTACACAATAAAGTGTATTTATGCACATTTATGTGTATCTGCGCTCTCCCCATCCGTCCTCGAGTGACCAGATGTAAAACTTTGCATTTGTGGTATTAATTTCAATGAAAATCGAGACCGCCAAGCAGTGGGGCTATCGCGGTTTTCGCAAAGGTCAAGATTTGTCGTGTATCCGGTTAGCCGTTGAATATTTCATGAGTTTTGAATAAACATCAATGTATGCAGTGACCTTGTAGGGAACGATTTTCAGGTTCGTTGATGTGTAACTCAATGTTTTCACGGGATGTGAGAATTTGCAAACCTGATGTTAAATTTTCCAATTAAAACATGGAAAAAATGAAAACATGGAAGACAGAAACGATGAAAGTTTTAGACAGTCTTTTCATTGGGTAAACACAAGTATGCATATGAGACATACTGTAACTTTAACATAAGAACTTGTAATTGAAAAACTAAACTAAAAACTTGAAAACCATTCTAGCTGACCAGACCTGTTAGGTAACTCTTCATGGGAAATATAGTTAACCTCACCCTCTCTACAAAGGGTTGCGACACAATGAAAAGAAAGAGTAAAATGGTACAGTATCTGAAGTCACAAAGATGACTTACACATGCAACATAGAACAAAATATGTGATTATGTTTTCAGAAAAGTGAAACAAACCCTACCTTAATCTTAACCATATGGACGTATGGCATTGTTTCGTAGCTTTCAATAACTAATTGACTGATATACAGTGGTTAAGTGATTCGTTGCCTAACGAGACTTTACATGCCATTACAAACCGCGACATGCCATTACAAACCACTAGATGACATTGCAAACCACTACCTGCAACTGAAGAAGGAGACAAGTTTTTTTTTTTAGAAGAAGAGACTGCTTTTGCACTGGAGAGATTTTTTGCACATCATAGTATCATGTTAATATAAAACATGCACATCATGAATAGTTTAGTCTTTTCCATTTTGGCAACAACGCGTCGGAGATTCTGAAGCAATTTATTTTCTCGGATTACCAAAAAGGGGCATAGAGAATTTCTGAATAAATTGATCTTGGTGACGCTAATCGTTTTAAACGTGCGTCACAAGATGTTATTAAAAAGAATACATGACAGACAATATATACCAGGACCTCTTAAAAATCCAACTAACAGACTATGTAACATTCCCGTCCAACATGATGTCCAGGTGTTTCAATTATAATTAAAACTGGATTTACTTCTTCGGTGCTACCAGAGTGAACAACGATGAACCACTGCGTAGATTTTGGTTGTTATTTTGTCCACACTAAGTATGTTTCTTTATTGAAAGGACAACATATATGAGGCATCCAGAGAACTTAAGATTAACACAAAATTGTCTACTGTAGTCCTTTAAATCACTTAGGCACCTTTTAAAGTACATGGATGGCCTCGTTGTCTAAATGAAAGTCACTTTACAGTTGGCAGAATATGGTAAAGATTTTATTTGCAGTTTTCATCACCGTCTGCTGTAGCTGTCAGTTTTACTTTGCAACTGAGGTGCAAATCTTCACGAAGGATGCCACTTAATAAGTGACATTACTTGGGTATTTGTAAACATTTCAGCTTACATTAATCGCTCTAAATACAGTTTGATATGAGACTTTGACATGAATCTAGTCAGAAGGAAGAAATGCACCTTTTTATTCCTAAAGGCCTTCAACTCAATTACAAACTCTTATGAACTCCTCATTGGTAGAAAATTACTGCCATCTTGAAGAATATTCCGGACCATCGAAAAAAAATTATATCCTGCTGTAATTGGTCATGCGCCCTATTAGTAGCACCTCAACGGGACTAGATGTCAATAAATAATTTATAGATAAGTTAACGCAGTTAAATGATGTTTAATACCTGGATATCAAACATACATATGTCGCATATATCAAGAAGAAATGCTTCAGCTTGTGGGTGCGTTGGAGAATGGAAGGAGGGGTATGGCGAATTGCCGCATTGAAATTGAATCATATTTTGCAAAAATACTCTGAGAGGAAAAAACAAACCCCAAATCTGGACTATTATGATAATATTACACTATTGCTGTAATGGTTGTTCTTACATGATGTACTTTCCCATATGCAAAGAATAAAATAAATTCTACAATACCAACTGACGGACGGAATCGAGGGTCACGTAACATGCAGATCAAACTCAACCATCGCCATTTTGTTACACTTGCTCGACTTAACTCTAACCCCCCCCCCACTCCTGAAAAAATATGTAGCTGAACGGACTTTAAAATGTATTATCTCTACTTTATCAAATCATGTTCTAATGTGTCCGATAAAAAAACAGGTTCACTTATCTTTTAAGTCAGTAACCACATGTGACGTCACAAGAAGATGCACATGACGCTTAAGTTTCATGCTGTAATATAGGTCTATGTCAACCACAAGGTTTCTTTCACCTCACGTTTTACACAAGAGACTTTAGACTGTCACCCAAGAAAACAGCATGATTTTTAGTGGAAATGCCGAGGCTTGCCAAACGGCTAGTAAGTCATTTGATCTCTCTATCGGATTTGAGGGTCCACCTGGTTTTGATTAATGTATTATAAGATCCTTCCTTGAAAAAATCATTAATAAATTAAACTGAAATGCAACGATAACACTGGCTAATTGCCCCTGTTAAATAAAGGTCTTGTAAATTATAGATCATCTAGTTTTGAAGCTTTTGAAACTGACCTTTGATTTTAAACAGTGTTTTGGGTAATATCAGGAGTAGACGATTTCCTCTCTTGAAACAAACTGAATCAGCTCCAGTAATTATTTCTTCTCTTTTACCAATTTACTTGAGACTTGAAATCATGACCTCTTTTCAAATATCGTTGTTACAGCTCAGGGCTTCTGTAGTATCCAAAAAGGAAGAACGGATCGCATTCATCTCGTTCGCATGGGTTAAAACGGGGTTATGGACCAATAGGGGGTTATGAAACGAACCACAGAGAGGTAGCTAATTGGACACTTGGGTGACTGTTTACCTTTTCAACGTCAACGCAAATCTATTTTGTGGAGATGTCGGTCGTGTTCTCACGAGTTCAGTGGCCGGAATTTCCGCCTGTGGGATGTTGACAGTAACACTTGATCCCCTTTCTTCGGAGAGTTTATTCAATCACCTATTGAGCTGTTGTTTTTTTCTTCTCATTTATATCGACCTCGATAAATTAGGAAATCTAAACTTAAACACTAAAATCACCACGGGAAGAATTAAAAAACAGTACACAAACGTATTTCATAAAACAAATGTTAATGGTCACAACCGAAACAAACGATAAAGTAATGTTAACTGAAACTCTGTCCCGTATTTTACGAGTTTAAAGCAGTTAAAAAAGATCGCCTCTTCTGTATACAAAAAGCGTCGAAAGAACAGGAAGGCAAATGTCGTGACGTGTCGACGTGAATATATCGATTCTCGCGACTGAAAGTGACATGTTTGTCAATTTGTGGGCAGATCTGCCTCGAGTTTCTATGTCCCTTATAGCAAATGAGGCCGACATTTTCAGAGCGGCAATCGAATTTTAGGTGCTGGATCGAATATTTTAGTTTTGCATCATAGAAGGGAAAATGAAGTGTGCTAAAACATATATTCGTCATGTGTTCATGCACGAAATACAATACTGTACGTTTATACCAGTTGTTACAATAATGGCTAAGAAAAACAAGGAAACATTGAGGATTTTTAAGGATTTTTAAGGAGTTTAATCGCAAACCCACTCTTCTCCCACCAGCGAGCAGATTCATGGTCTGCGTTGACTTTCATTGTTGTAACACCTAAAGGAGAGTGAACTGAATTTCTTACAAGATAACTATAACATCCGTCAGCATCTAACATCTGGTAAACACAATCATCGGATCTCACATATATTGTCTTCTTTCCAATATATTTGCAGTTTGAAACTTTATACGTCATTCAGACATTGTGATTAAATAACCTCACCACTTGTAAGTGAAAAGCGTTTGATTCTATTTGTCATTTTTGTATTCTTAATTTTTTATCAGCTATGCATGGATACAAATCAAAGTATTAATAATTGGGTAAAGAAATAAATCCTGCCATAGGTGGTTATGTGCCATCACAATTTGAATATGTCCGTTTACATTCAACTGGGGCAAAAATGG